>CAOKZL010001663.1:342500-516850 GCA_948472985.1 Iguana delicatissima
CTGTATTTAAAAAAAATATAAATAAAATAAAGGACAAGTAGTATATATCTTGGAGTCATACGTATCCTTAGTCATGTTTATTTGGTCAAATGCAGATTAACTATGACAATTCTTTGTGATTCCTCATCTCTCTCACATTTCTGCTTGTATGCATAAGTGCTGCTTGCTGAGATGTTTTTATGTTGCCTTAGTAACTTAGTTCCTCTTCCCCCTCCTCCCTTGGTTTATTTCAGTTCATGACAAGGTTTGAGAATCATTGGTCTGGATGGAAGCATACTTACCCAAAGAAAAGAAGATAAACTCGGTGTTGCCACATTCCTCACAGTCAATTTGCCAAGCTATGTTTTGTGTAGGCAGAGCTCAAAAAAACACTCAGGTTTAAAGATATAATCTGAGGATCAGTGATATATGAGCTCTATTTACACATTTTATTTCTTTTCATATTCACAAGGATTTTTTTAAAAAAACAAACAAACAGCCAAGACTAGACTAGTGTCCCAGTCCAGCTGAGGAGATCCATATGCTTAAGCTGGCTTCTGCATAATGAACCCTGGCAGGATGAGAAACCACGAACACCAATCAGTAAAATACAAACACACACCTACAGAACAGTGTGTGGGTTTCATAACACTTTTTGAAATGTATTGAAATAATCTAACCTATCTACAGTGGAACCAGACCTTTGAAAAGTGTTACCAGAGCTGAACTGGAGCATTTGAGGCCTTTCCCATGATAAAGGGCCTGCTCGGCTCAACCATCTCAGCACTGGGTGGAAATAGGAAACAGCCACACCTATGCTGCTACATGCTGAACACATTTAGGACCAACCATCAGAAATGCAAAACAAATAAACAAAACCCAGAACTTGGCAGGAGCCCCTCTTCCCTTTTGGTGGTTTCTTTTAAAGTTTGGGAGCTCCACATTCTGCTTCACCCCAAACTGAAGCAGAAAAACACCCTTCCCCATTAAAATGTGGGGAAATTGGAAGTCTGAAAACTGTAAAAGAGGGCGGGCATGGTGTAATGCTTTGAGAACTGGAATACAACCAGGGTGCAAATCCTTGCTCAGCCATGGAAACCCACTGAGCGACCTTGGGCAAGTCACACTGTCTCAGTCTCAGACAAAGGCAAAAGCCCTCTGAACAAATCTTGCCAAGAAAAAACCCTTGATAGGTTTGTCTTAGAGTTGCCATAAGCCAGAAACAACTTGAAGGCATACAACAACACTATAAAAATGGCCTTGGGGCCACACAGAGCCCATGGGTTGCATTTGTCCCACCCCTCTGCTATTCGCAACACAGATAGGCTTTTTGGATGCTTCTACAGGTGGTTGGCCATCTGAATTTGTAATGGCATGCTGACCACACTTCACAGGTGAATTCTGCATTTTACAATAACACACATCTGATTGCCACCTCACAAGATAGTATTTAGAAGTCAAGTTATTTTGGGAATAGTCCCATAGATGTTACATGTTGACATGTTCTGGGAATGTCATGGAGAACTCAACAAAGCAGACTGTGTGTGAACACACTCAGTCCATGTTCCCAGTACACAATACTTCCAACTATCCCAATTTGACAAGGGCAGTCTCAGTGTGGAGTCATTTCATTTTTTCAGTTGTTTTTAAAATGTCCCATTTTCATCCTTCATCTTCATTTTACTTCACTTTCTGCAAGCTTAGTTCAAAATGCAAAAGTAGCTTGGGGGAGGGAAAGGACATGAAGGGGTAGAACCTTTCCCTTCCTTGTAGACTCAAGCAAAAGCAAACTACTGCAGCTTTTCCTAGCTCACCCATTCTTCCTCATTAATAAGATTTGCTCTCTTGAGCACACTCAGCTGTTGCTTGGTCACACATCCCTGTTTCTAGCTTTGCAATACTGGAGGGTATGGCATACCTGTATGGTTAGGTGAACCTAACCATTCCCCAAATGCATACAAGAGATAGTTGGAGTGATGGACTTGGGCTGGAGAGAAAGAGGGACTTTTCGCACTACACTGTTATAGTGCTATTATTCCATTTTCAACATCTTGTGGAATTCTGGGGTTTGTAGTTTACTGAGGCCAAAGAGTTCTCTGGCTGAGAATTCTAAATGCCCCTCCCTAAACTGCAAACCCCATAGGATGTTGAAAGCGGAATAATAGCAGTATAACAGTATAGTACAGAAAGGCCCCCAGTTTCAAATCCCAATCAGCCATGAAGTTCACAGGGTTAACCTCAGGCAGCCACTCTCTGTTAGCCTATCGCACCTCACACAGTTGTTGTTGCAAAGCTAAAATGCAGGAATATCATGTGTGGCACCCTGAAGTTCCTGAAAGAAAGCTGGAATAAAAATGCAATACATAAATAATAGATAAGCATATTCCATGGAGCCGTTGGTCCATCCGTTTTTCTGTAACCAGCAGCAGCCATTTAATGATAGGAGATTCTATGGACTGAACCTGGGTCCCTTCTGCATGCAAAGTATGTGCTCTACACTGAGCTGAGGCCTCTCCCCATCATAACTATAACTAGTATTGATTTTAATTGTGCTGCTCCTCTAACTCTCTCATTAAATTTGGCTCACTTAACAAGTGCCTCTAAAAGCCTGATCAGATTTCTAAAAAAGGTTCTGACTTCCTCCTACTTTCTGTGTCAAAAAAAGAACGTCCTTTTTAGATCTAAACAGCTTTGAATGGTTAGATGTCTCCAAATGATTAAGTACAGAAGCAGAAAAATATATCACCACCCTACTAACAGGTCCTTTTTAGCAACCGATTGCAATTTGCGTGCCTTTTTATGGTTGTCATTTTCAAAATAAGTTAAAAAAAATAATTCTGGAATTAGATATGCAGCTTGCTCTTGCTAGAAACTCTCACGTCTGTCCCAGTACTCTCACGTAAGTTTATAAATATTAATAAATAATCATTAGAATTGATTGACAAGTGCAATTAATTAGTTCCTTTTTATAAAATTTATTTGTCCAAATATAGCCAAACTGTTTTGTGAATTTCATGTGTTTGAATTATTTTCTTGGCCATGTGTATTGAGACAACAGCAGCGTCACTTCAAAACTTCTTCACAATTACTCACCCTTCTTCATTATTCCAAATTTATGGCCCATGTACTAGAGGTAATTGCCTATGATTAATGTAACCAAAACCATTTTTGTATACATTGTTAAGGTGCTATTATTCTACTTTAAACATCCAAGAGAATCTTGGTGTTTGCAGTTTAGGGAGGGGCCTTAGTAATTCTCAGCCAGAGAGCTCTTGGGCCTCAGTAAACTACAAACCCCAGAATTCTGAACGATGATGAAAGTGGAAAAATAACACTATAACAGCGTAGGGCGGAAATGGCCAAAGGCTGCAATGCTATATCCATTTACTTGGGTGTAAGTGCCATTGAACTTAACAGAACCAACAACCAAGCAGAGATGTATAGGACTGAACTGTAAATCAATGTAGCACCAGATTGATCAATAAGAGTCAATTTGTTTAATCAAAAAGGCCAGATTGAGGCCAGATTTTACATGCCCTTGGTGAAAATGAATAGATGGAGGTGACACTAAAGACACACCATGCAATTTGGCAGGGGCAGTCCCAATTAATCCTCTCTTGTCCTTCTTTTTCAGCTGCTTTTAAAATATTCCAGTTTCTCACTCCTCCTCCCACTTTCTCCCTTTACCTTTGGTTTACTTCAGTTGTTGCAAACTAGCACACAAAGTATGGTTAGGTGAATCTTTTATGGCTATATTCACTGACTTAAAAGCAAATCTGTTGAATTCAATGGGATTTACCTCAGAATAGAGATATGGTGTTGGATGGCTTTTGACTCCATGACCTTTGGATGTCATGGTTCTTTCCTGTCCCCTCAGCTATTTAACATATATATTATAATATCAACATTAAACTGCTGAGATCAGTTATCTGAAGGTATAAGTTTGTAATGAGCCTGGCCTCTGTCAGCAAGCAGATGGCTGTTAGAATCCTTGTTAGCCATATGTTAAAAAACTATAGAAGGGATTAATTTGTGGCTATTTCGCCATAGAATAAATTAATTTGCATTTAGTAGGCACCACTAAATAGTTTCAGTTTAGCTTGACAGACCCTAGAAGTAAACTTTCCTGTTTAGCAATTTGCTCCTATGGTTCTCACAACTATTGGTATACAATATGAATCATGCCTGCGTATTTTGATTTTCTTTGTTTGCTTCTGTACTATCTAAACCTTGGAAATCCATCTTCCATTGGCCTCATGGTGGGGGGAGGTTCTGTATTGCCTAGGGACCCCATTGGCCAGACACGAACACATGGAGTATTGGTCATGGGCTAGTCTACATAGTATTAGTTGCTTAGAGGCATAATACTAAGAAGGGATGTTGGAATCCATCAGTTAAAGGCCTGTGATGCTTTTTATGCTGCACTACTTATTTACCACCAATAAAGCTCATCTTACAGCTATGATATGTGTCAGGTTTGTGACCAAATGAAGGCTTTGGGAGACCTCGAATTGCAACCAGTCCCAGTTCAGAACAATGTCTCAGAGTGGATGTAGAACATGAATTCTGGTTCAAGTGTTTGCAGGTGATAGATGAGGGCAAACAAATGGAAACTTAATCTATACAAAACGAAGGTAATGAGAATGGAGGAAGTGAATTGATCTAGACAGAGATGTATAACCATCCTCTTATATTTTTCCTAAGTACCAAATTTCCATTTTGGGTTGTTGTTGTTTTTTTCTAGAACTGTGACTTACTTGCCCAACCTTGTATACTAACTGTAACCCTTTCTAGAGAGGCTAGCATTTACTGCAATTACCTATTGACCTAAGCAGATTACACTTTGGCAGTACACTCAGCCTGGTAGTGCTTTAAAGGTGATTTAGGAATTTTACTTTGATGCACTTAGGAAGCTGGTGGTCAGGGGGCATGGTACCAATCTTGTACTTAAATCTGATTGCTGCTGCTGTTGTTCTTGCTGTTGGGTGCCTTCAACTTGTTTCCAACCATAAGGCAAACCTATCACAGGGTTTTCAGGTAATGTGCCAAAGGTCACCCAGTGGTTTTACATGGCTGAGCAGGGAATCAAACCCTGGTCTCTTGGGCCACAGTTCAGTGCTTAGCTTACTACATTACACTGGCTCTCACATTTCTGGGCCCAATTCAGAAGTCTGGATTTCACTTTTAAAGACTTAAATGACTTGGTTATCTGAATGACTGCCTACACACTTACAAGCCAGCTTAGGCCTTAAGAGATGTTTCATGGGACCTGCCAGGAGAACCAGCTGTACACTTGATTTGGTATTTTTGCATGAGAGACAGGGCCTTTTCCCTTGTGGCCCAAGAGAGTATGATTTTCACACCCACAGAGATGTGCGTGGAATCAAAATGCGCAGCTTCTATATGAGTTTTGGAAACTTAATATTTTGGAATGCATTCTGTCAAATGAAGTATCCTAATGCAGCTGCTTCAAAATGATCAAGCAGTTCTTAAAATGTTTTAAAATCATTATTTATTTATTAGAATCCCTGCTACTGTTAGATTAATGTCTGAAGTAACTGGGCAATGCTTTATTCTAAAAAAATGTCCTGTGAATTTGCTTGTTTTTAATGTGTGTTGTGGTTATGTAAGCTGCCTTGTAAGGGCTATAACTTTTAAAAGGCAACGCATATATTTACAGCAATGGCAACCCGACAACAACATACCTCCAGTGTCAAAGGAAGTATGACTGTATACCAGTTGCTGGGGAACAAAGCAGGAAGGTGCTATTGTATTCATCTCTTGCTTGTAGGTTTCTGAGTTCACTGAGTTCAAGTTGTGTGTAAAGCTGGCTGGCTGTAATCTACAATTTATAACTCTTTAAACCATGCCACACTTCATAGGAAAATTCTTACTCCCTTATTATTTCCTTATGGATTCTGTAACTTATTTGTTTTGTCTTATTTGCTTTTGAAGAAACTCAGGGTAGTATACATAATTCTGTCACTCTCCCTTCCCTTTCTTGATGTAACAACCCTGTGTGTTAGTTTTAGCTGGGAAACCTAGCATTATCTGGTGGGTTTAATCAAAGGTATGAAACATTTTTCAGTGTGAAGGCTGAATTCAGTTTCAGAAATTCAGTTAAGTTCTGGAGGTTGCATTTCAGTGGCGGATAGGGACAAAGAATAGGACCCCAAATGTCAGGCCCTTTCCGCAGCACCCTCCCATCTGCCATAGGTCACGTCCTTTTCCGGTCCCCAGCTCACATGATCACAGGTTAAATCGTTGACAGGTTTTCCTTATCAGTGACACATGGGCCCTTTCCGAACAGGGTAAGTAGTACGGCGTGGTGCGACCTCTGACGGAGGTCGTCTGCACCGTGGGAACAGACTGGATCGGGCTACTTGTTGCAGTTCTGTACCTCAGTCCGCTCTGGAGCGAACTGAAGTGGCCGCGAAGCGTGCTTTTAAAAACCTGTTTTTACAGGTTTTTCAAAAGCACGAAGTGCACCACTCCGTGCCACTCTGCTCCCGCGCTCTGGTGCAGATTTGCAGGCGTGCACCAGTGCGTGCCTGCAGATCTGCCGGGGGCGGGCTTCCAGCTGGCAAGCTTCTCCGGTTGGTGGAGAGCCTCCACCAACTGGAAGCTGCCATTTTGGACACCAGAGCCGCTATTTTGGACGCCGGGGACTGCGGAACAGTGAGCTCACGCTGCTCCACACGGGGACAGACTTACCCGGCTGCCAGTAAGCTCCGTTTCAGCACGTTTTCCCCCCGTTTCCCCCTCCACGTGTGGAAAGGGCCATGATCGCGCCACCATTCCACACTTACCTGTCCTGTGGAAAGGCAGAAAGCGTTATGGCGATACTTCCTCCCCTAGAACAGCCTGGGGAAGTACCCAGCTGCGCTGTGGGAAAAAGCAGGATGTCTATCACATTTTCTTCTCCTGGGAGCTGGTCCCGTGCCATGGGGAGTGCTGGGATCACCACTAGACGCTGCTGCAAGAAGGTAAGTTGTGGAAAGGGGCTTAGTGTAGGTAACTAAGAAAAGAAAGTAACTAAGAAAGGAAGGCCAGGAAACTACCAAGGGGTTGTATCATAGCAAAGGGAACAGGTCCATCTGGAGAAGTCCAGTTGGCCACATGGGGCCAGATTCAACCTCAGGGCCTGAGGTTTCCTACTCTGGTTTGATGAATGAGTGGTGATTTGAACCCAACTCTGCCCAATCCAGTTCCAGTGCTTCATCTACTATATTATGTTACCTCTCAGCTTGAGAGACAGAGATAGGGCTCTTCCAGATCAGGCTGAAGAACCATAAGTTCTCACAACATAGCTCCTTGGGTTTTGTCCAGTTTTATCAGGTTTTATTGTCATTGCCTCTGCATCCACTTGCTCAATTCTTATTGTGGCCTCTTTGTAGCAATTCCTTGGATCTGCACTAAGGCTCTTCCAAGTTGTTTTTTAAAAAAAAAAAACCAAACCCACAGGCATGGTTTTGCTGAGATAGTCCTACAGTCTGAAGGGCATTTTTTTTCTCTTTTCTGAATTTACTTTTGAGTTACAACATCAATGTGCCATTTCATTGATGCACTATAACTCTAAGAAACATTTTGGAAAAAAGTAAGGAGGAGAAGAAATGGAGAATTTTTTTGTTCCAATATGTCTCTGAATTAAAATGAAACCCATTTGGAGAGGAGGAATAAAATGCTGCAGCTGGTGCTGGGAATTGCCAGAAAACAATCTCTAACAACAAAAATATTTGGATACTTGAAGAAAATGTGAGAACTTCAGCAACAAATGCACAGCCTTCCAATACATTGGTCCCATCTGGAGAAGCCCATAGATAGAGCTCCTAGTTTGCCACATCTCTCACAGCTAGTGCTGCCAATTTTCAATAACACCTTTGTCAGACAATTTTTTTTTTCAGTCACAAAATATCTGGGCTAAGCCAGGAATCTGACACCTGATAATTCTCTGTCTGTTGTCTGAGCTGATAACCAAATCTGTTTTCAGTTGTCATAGCCCAGGTAGCTCTTCCCACCATTTTCTTTTGCACTGCTTCAGCTCCAAACTCTTGAAGTACATCCAAAAAATAAGAAGGATAAAGAATATCTCCTGCATAAACAAAGCATTTTCAATAAATCTAAAATTAGATTTGATGCACAAGAGAAAGTATTCTATGCTGTTCAGATGGATTAAAAAATGTATTTTAGTCACCCTCTGTTGCATGCTGGTATAATGACTGTGTTGTGTAGTCCTCACTAGACAAGAGAATGGAATATAAGGAAAAGAGGGAGGCAATGTCCATAATGGAGGTGGAGTGATGGCATACACTCCAACTGTCTCAGTTTGGCTGGGACAGTTCCGATTAATCCAATGTTGTTCCACTTTTTCAGTTGCTTTTAAAATGTCCCCATTTCACTCTCCTCTTCCTACTTCCCCCCTTTGTTCTCAGCTGCAAACTGAGTTCACAATGGAAAAGTGGTTTATACTCAATTAACTCAGCAAGAGAGAAAGGAGAGGAACTGGTGAAATCTTTCCTTTCCCAGTAGGCTCAGGCAAAAACAAATCGCCACAGCCTCTCAGTGGTGTAGGGAAGGGGGGAGATGGTGGCAGTGTGTCCCCAGCAGCAATTTTTTTGGGACACCACAGGTCCTTGCTTGCCCTCCCCCACATGTCATAGCCCCGCCCTGTGTGCCATAGCCCCACCCCATCCCTCATAGCCGTACCCCCATGTACCGTAGCCCTGCCCCTGCGTGCTGTAGCCCCATCCCCGCATGCTGTAGCCATGCTCCTGCCCCTCTGTACCCCCTCCGCCCACACCCCTCTCCGTGCACTCCAAGCTTCCCCACTGCAGCCTCTCCAAGCTTATGTGTTCTTCCTCATTAATGAGGAAGAACACATATCCGCTATCTTGACTGCATTCTGATATTGCTTGGCCACACAAATCTCAGTTTTCATCTGTGAAATGTTGATGAATATGTGATGGTAAAGGAGCAGCTGGATTTGTCCACTGAAGCAGTTAGACCATCACACTGTGAAGAAGCTGGAATTAAAGTACTCGAATATTACAGTAGAAAGCAAAATCCCTTTGGCCATTTAAGCCATGCATTACCAGAAGTAAAGTGATACTGCTTCTTTTGTTGAATCTCTATTCCCTTTTCCACCATTTTTTTTGGAGGGGACTAGAGAGTGTAGGTTCCCTGCATAGTTTAAAAGTAGGAAGACTGAGCTTCTAAATTGTGTAAGAAGTCTACATGAATAAAGAAGTCTCTCTGCTACTGAAGTTCAGCCCTCAATACAGGAAGGATGGGTCCATCAATGGCTGGGATGGCTATATGCCTTTCTATATCAACTGTAGGTAGGGCAAGTTGGAGAGTACTGATGTCCTTCTCATGGGCTTCCCATACGTAACTGATTGGCCATGTTTAAACAGAATGTTGGTCTAGATAGGCCTTTGGTTTGACCTAACATGCCTCTCCTTATGTTTTTATATTTTTATCATGGAAATTAAGTTAGTAATGGAAAAGAAACAAAAAGGAGGAGGCCAGGGATCATATCTTTGACCTACCCTTTCTACACAGTCAAAGTCATGGGAGAAGAACTCCACCTTTCTCATCTTGAAGTATACAAAACTTACAAAAATAAGATTAAAACCAGACTATACAAAAAGAACAAGCAAACAAAAAGCCAGCAAAATAATTTTTAAAAGCAGCACAGTAAGAGGCATCATGACTTGATGCAATAAACAGTTTGAATTTTAAAACAACAACATTTTAAAAATAGCAAGTCTTGCAAATAATTAGGGCAGGCAAGTTTGAGAATCTGAAGCACTTTTCCAAATAGGAAGATTTTACCGCTGCAGGAGAAAACCAGCAAGAAAGGGGCAAGACCAAAGGGTAATGGCCAGGATTCCAAAGTCTAGGTTCAGCACAGAAAAGCTCCTACCTCTCAACTAAATGTGAGCTTGGAACTGACAAGAAAGCCTCTGTAGATATAAAACAGAGGCCTTGAAGGGAGTAGAATCACAGTATGTCTCTGTGCATGAGACATTCTGTGTTTATAGTCAGAAGCATCTTCAAAGCCCCAGTGCCAAGTAAGGTCCATGGGCAAAGTATCCTTGTTTCTATTTGTAATCCCCTCTTCTGTGAGCTTCCAGCAGTGCTTTTCTGCCACTTGCAGCTTGTACACAGCTGCTTACTCTACTGATCTTGACAACTATGACCATATTTCTCCTGCTCTGCTCTTTGCCTGCATTGCCTGGAGGTTAAATGGATTAAATTCAACATTGCAGGATTGCTCTTAAAGCCCTGAACAGTAGAGTCCCTGGCAATATCTAATAGGAAATTGTGTTTCAGACTATCACATAGTATGTAGCATCTATTGTTGGGGATCCTGTCATCAAATCTTAAGTGAACTATCAGTTTTAAGGTGCAATGCTGTGCACCCTATGTCTTTCTGCTGCACAGAGATCCATGATACTGGAGTGTTAAAAATGAACACTCGAAATATCAGATCCTAGTTCCACACAACATTGTAGTGTCCATTACAGTTTTCAGCAGTGCAGTATAATGCACAGTACACAATAGCATCTACACAAGCAGTAGAAAAAATTTGACACTCCAGATTTCAACTCCCCAGATCCCTAGCCGGTATAACCAGTGGTGAGGGGTTGTGGGAGTTATAGTCCAGAATATCTGGATGGCCAAAGACTGACTCTGACTGTTAATGCCTCTACAAAATCACAGGCATGGTTCTATTCCTTGAAGGCAGAACCGCATACTACATGTAGTTATGTAATTCTGTGCTACATTATCGTCCTTATATATCTTTCCTTCAACCAAGGTTGAAATGGTGTGGAAGAAGAGGCCGCGCATTCTTCTCATGACATTTTTTCCCCACTAATAATTGTAACTTCCCTACAGCCACTTTGACTCCTGACTGGTGGAAGGCGTATATTTTTATCATTTTAAAGCAGTTTGGAGGAAGCTCTCCCTTTCCCCTTAGTACTGAATTCCATGATAAGAACATAAGAAGAACATTGCTGGATCAGACCAACGGCCTATTCAGTCGAGTCCACTGTTCTGTTTCCATATGGGCCAGCCAGATCAGTATGAAATCCCGACACAAAAGAAATGAGAACAATAGCCCCATCCTGTTCATGTTTCCCAGCAACTGGGATTCCAAATACATTCAGCCCTTCTTTTGTGGGGGTTAGGGGTGCAGGAGCATCACAGAAGTAGAAAGCCCACAAATATCATAAGCCCTCCAGCCATATTTTAACGCATACACACACACAGAAAAACATACCTGTACTGGCGAGGTAGTTGGGCCCAGCTGCGTGCGTGTTCCCTTGCTTGCTCACTCACTTACAGGGGTGACAGGGGGAAACGGGATGGGATGGGATGGGATGGGGGAGCAGGAAGAGGAAGAAAAGGGACACCCACCCCATCCCTTTCCAGCTTCATGCCCATGTGAGTGAGCAAATGTGATGTCCTCCCTTCCCCGCTCATGCAAATGAATGAGTGAATGAACATATTCATGTACCCTCCACCTGTACCATCTCCTTGTCCTTTTCACAACCATGTGAGTAAGTTAGCAAACACATACGCCTTCCCTTTTCCTGTCCTTTCCCCTTCCACCCTCCCACAGCTGTGAATGAGTGAATGCAAATGACCTCTTCCCATCCCACCCCTGTTCCCCAACAAGCTACACATGTGAAGGGCTGACTATATAATGCTTGGAACTGGAGGAAATTGATACTCATCATAATCGGTAGTCATAAAAAGCCTTCTCCTCAGTTAATTTGTCTAGTCCCCTTTTATAGCCATCAAGGCTAGTCGGCTTTATTGCATCCCACTTCATATTCTTCTTTGAGTCTCCTTTAGAAATGCATAATGACTTTTAAATTCTCAGTTAGTTTTTAGGGCCTAGGTGCCAGACTGAAAGCTGGAGACGGCTCCTGTACCTTTAATGGTTCTGTAGAAGAGGAAATTCCAGCAGGTGCTTCTTGTCACACAACCATTAAAAGTAAAGAAGGCCTTTCCAGTTTTCACTCTGGCAACCCCAGCTAAAACCTATTAGCAGTGATATAGATTTGAATCAATAGACTCAGGCCATTTCCTCACGAGGTATTTGAAATGGTGCAGTCCGTCCTCGAGGGAGGACGTCTGCACCTGGGAGTGGACTGGGTCCGGACTACTTAATGTAGATCCACACCTCAGCCCACTCCGGAACGACCCAAGTGGTCATCCAGCGTGCTTTTGGAAGACCGGAAAAATCAGGTCTTTCAAAAGCATGGAGCGCACCACTGCGAGCCTGCTCCCTTGTGCAGATTCGCAGGCTCGCACCAATGCGAACCTGCAATCTGCCAGGGGCAGGCTTTAGGCTGGCGAGCTTCAGTGGTTGGTCGAGACCCTCGGCCAACCAGAAGACGCCATTTTCGATGCCGGAGCAGTGTGGAGCGACGAGCACGCACTGCTCCGGAGCAGCCTGGACTGGACCGGGGAGCCAGAAGATCCGGTAAGTAGTGGTGCGGGGCGATTCCCTCACCCATGTGGAAATGGCCTTAGACTCAAGTCAGACTTAAGTCACTTCAGTGACTCGACTCAGCCATAAACAATGCACTAACTCGACTTGACTTGAGACTTGTATATTTTTAATGACTGACTTGCTGTCCTTGGTTCAGTAACAACGCATTCATCCAGAAACCTTACAACTTTGAACAACACTTCCATCTCTTTTTGCCTACTGGTC
This sequence comes from Iguana delicatissima, assembly GCA_948472985.1. Classification (NCBI taxonomy): domain Eukaryota; kingdom Metazoa; phylum Chordata; class Lepidosauria; order Squamata; family Iguanidae; genus Iguana; species Iguana delicatissima. The sequence goes on from CAOKZL010001663.1 coordinate 355,213, forward strand.
ACATGACAATCTGTCTCAAGCCGGAAGTGCAGGTGCATTTCTCAGAGGGGAAGAGCGAACAGGCTAGGCAATGAGCTTGAAGCAGATTTGAGGTCAGCTCAGCAGCTTGTCCCCGCTGCATATCGGAGGAGACTTCTAAAACATTTCCTAAGCATAAAAGACAAGACTCAGCCCCAAAGTGCAGGGCACATTTCTCGGAGAAAAACAGCAAATGTATTAGGCAATGGGCTTGAGGAGGAAGGATCCTTCTTTCTAAAGCGTTTGGATCTTTAGTAATGGGGAGTAAGATATATCCCACTTCCAAATCTGCAGATGGCAAAATTGCAAATGTGGAGATCGAACTCTGCTCAAATTGTTAAAACTGACTTTATTTGACTCTGTCCAATAATTCTGGAATTTTGGTTGGGGTATAAAGTTGGCTTCCAGACTTGAGACTTGACTTGAAGGTATCTTCAATGACTTGAGACCTGACTTGAAATTTGAAGGTAGAGACTTGAGATTTGACTTGAGACTTGGAGTAAAAGATTTAAATACATCACTGACTATTAGTGTCTTCCCTTAAAACCCCTCCTTGATAGATAGATAGATAGATAGATAGATAGATAGATAGATAGATAGATAGATAGATAGATAGATAGATAGATAGATATTTTGGTCTTCCCTGTCCTTATAGGCAGGGGCATAGTGACAAATGAGGGCATTTCTCTGCCCATGACATTTTCTTCCTATCCCCAAATTTCTAACATTGCAGTGAAACATTTAGAAAGATAGTTTTAGAATTGAAAGAAAAGGATATGGTAGACCCCTGAAAAATGACTTTACTAATATACTGTACCTGTAAAAAGAAGCCTTTCCATGCACGTCCACTTTGTATGTTACAGAAGGATCCTTTAGTGCATCTGTAGATCTGTGTGAACATTCATCCTCAACATTGACACATGTGCTGAAACCCTCGAGCCATTCCATACTTCATCAGAGAAAAGCAAATGTAATAATCTTGGCTTTCAAAAGTAACACATTTGAAGGAATTTCAAATGGACTTGTTTAGCTTCAAGTTTTCAGAGAAATCACAGCTCATTAGACTTTATAAACAGTTCAAATCATTACAGTCGGATGACTTGCACTCTGTACATTAACTTCCTAGTTTCTGTTGTATAGTTTACACAACGATTTTGCATGTGGAAATATTGATTTGCCCTTTTTTTGGAAGCCTCACAACCTACTTAAAATTTATTAATTGGGGATTATATTTCTCATTACCTGAGAAAACCATTTTTCCACAAAAACTTCTTTTATAGTTGTCAATGTCAAAATTCTTCTCTTTCTCACCTTCCAAATTTTGGCTATGGACTCCCATCCCCACCCCGGCTGTTACCCTGTGAATTGGGGGTCCTGGGAGGGGCACCCAAACAACCAAACAAACACAACCAAGATGGGGAAATTAGCTGGAGCACTCTCTTAGCTAACAGGAGGCAGGGTAACTTAGCAGGGATCTTTTACCCTATGTCTACAGCGTCAGGTCAGTGAGCAGTAAGGCAGTTCAAAATAGCAATTAAGATTTATTAGACAATTATTAAGAAAAACACGAACACACTCCTAACTAGAATAGGAAAATAGAGTCTTTGGGGAATGGGTGATACGTCACCAATCCTGCAGTCCTGGGGAAGCCAATGGAGGGTAGAAGGACTTGGCGTGGCAGCCGAGGGGAGCTCGCAGAACGAGGTGGCAGCAAGGCAGGAAAACAGTCCGAATGCAAGTCTGTTGAGCGGTCTGAGGAGCTCTCAGAACTGGAGGGTTTTATCAGGGAAAGAACGACCGTAGGTTAGTCTGGTCTTGGACAAAAACAATAAGTTTTGGGTTGGAGACAATGCCTCTGAAAGGTCAGAATTTACGTGATTGAGTTACGTTCCAAATTGACAATGGTATGACTGGTATGTAAATGCGGCTAGCTCGTCAGTTAAGCACTCAGCTCGCCAGGGTGCCCTCTCAGGGCAGAGGGTCTCTTTGTTTATCGCGCATTGGTAATGAGGGTGTTTGTTTTGGGAGGTCCCCTAAAGCAGATCTGGCAATCTCTGCCTTGGTTTGGTATGAGCAGCAAATAGTAGCCATGCCTAGCTTCGTGCTTGTTCGGTGGCCTCACAAACACTTGGCTGGTGGCAGAGCAGGGCCGAACTGTGATATCAAAATGATGTCTTTGGTTCACCAAAGGCCAGGCCAGTACATGGTGGTAACACGGCTACATTGAAAATGGCCTTGCTACACTTTAAAACCTGTTTACACTGGATTTCAAGAAGGGCATAACTACATTGTGCATATATTATCCTTGTAGCAAAAATCAATGGGCTGTAAAAGGTGTGGGGGCAGGTATATTGAAAATGCAGCTTCTCCAGATTAAGCCTTTCCAGATGTTTTTCCTTCTACAAAAGCAAGACCTTTATCCATTATAGTAATGTGATGCCTAGATATATCTATTTATAACAACATTTTAAGTGGTACTGGCAGACCTTTACATACATTTAAAACAATTTATCTCAGACACATAATAACAGCAAACTACATACAGCTCTATCATAAAAACTATTTATAATAGGTAAGGGTAAAGGAACTTGCCATTCTGCTTTTTCTTTCTATCAGATTTATGAAGTAATATACAGGTGTTGGTGAGTTCTTTTCAAATGAAAATCTCACCCATTTGCACTGGCTAAACCTAGTACATACAGTTACTCATCGTATGGAGAGGATCAAGTTACACAAAGGCTGGACAATGGCTAGAGTACAAGTGGCATAGGTCATAGAATGACTATGACCAAAATTTGGCAAAGACTTTTTATTGGGCCTACAACGCCACAGCGAAGGTGGCAAAAAATAATTTATTATGCCTCCTCTATTCTATCCTCAGCATACTGTCCAGTAGAGCTGTTCTGATTGGTGAACAGCCTACTGAGGCCGGGCTCAGAGAGGTAATGATCAGAACCCTCAGTTGCCTACTGTGATAAATTTGCTAGGCACTCTGAGCATAAAGGAAAGAACTTGATGCCACAATTTTTGCAGAATATAAGGAGTCCACTGTATCATCTAGTCAATTTTCTTGAGATCAGTTTCAGTTGTTGCAGCCTGATAAAGTGGACAAGATGTTTGAGTAAGTCCATCCCACTATATGCTCATCTTTGCTCATCTTGGCTCTTAAGATCTAGCAGACATTGGTTGACTGATTGATTGGATGGGTACCTCACTATGTTAGAGGGAGGTGCCACAGCTTTGAAGGAGGCTGTAGTGCACCCTTTCCCGAAGAGGACCTCTTTGAACCCAGAGGTCATACGTTAACTACCATCCTATCAATAATATCCCATATTTGGGTAAGATGCTTGAAATGTTGGTGGCTAGGGAACTTCATATGTTCTTGGAAACAGATTATCTAGACCCATTTCAGTCTGGTGTCAGGTCAGGGTATGGCACAACAACAATTATTTATGTTTTAAGTTGATTTTATTTTAAGTCACACTGACATCTTCGGATAAAGGTTGGAATAAAAATATTCAAACAAACAAACAAATAGTTGTACCCACCTGCCATGCAGCTGTGAAGGTTGAAGAACCTATCCAAAGAATATGGTGGTGGGGAAATGACCATCCCAAGTCACTGCTGCAACTGCAGGAGTCCTCCTCATGGCCCGATACTTCTGGTAAACACGGGCTATTCTGTTTCTGGATTTTACACCTTGTAATTATTGTTCCCACTTCCATATCTGCTCATGCTCTAAATACAGCTGGGTTTCATCTACAGTTTTTTCCCTGTTGATGTGTGGTTAACCATGGTGTGCGTGGAATTTCTTTATTCTCTATGGGCTCAGTCTATTCCTCTCCATGCTCCTCCCCTACTACACAAGTTCCCTGTCTCACACATAAAAAATTTTTAAAAAATTCTTGTAGCGACAAATTGCTATACCTCTTTAGCTTCATAACTGTAAAAGAAACAGGAGGAGGAGAAGAAACAGTCAGTCTGGTAACCAGAAATGCAAAGAGAAAATGAATGTCAGAGGAAAATCTCTTGGTAAAAGTCACATGCTCTTTTACATATTCAGCCAAAATAGGTAGAAATGAGACAATGTATACAGATTTGGAAATGTACCCTGGCTTGAATTGGAAATTCTCAGGACTGAGAGGGAAAAAAGGCACACACAGTCTCCCCTAGGTTTAAAAAGTCACAGTAAGTCCATGGAAGTCATGAGAAATAGACTGGAAGAGAAGGTATATGTAGGGATATTTTTAAAAATCCCAGTAAGTACAGGTACAACTCATGCCAAATCCTGAGGCTTTTGACCAGTTTTTAGGAGCCCAAAGTTGCAAACATACCTTTAATAACTAAGTGCTCAAAGATCTGTATCTGGGTGGGTAAACGTATCCATTTTGGTTTCCCCTGCATTCATACTATTAAAATTTCAAGGTCTTTCCACTGAATGCACGAAGAAATTCAGAAATTTGGAGAAATTCCCATAAAAAAATAACTAAGCAAAATTCTCATCCAACACCAGTTAAAAAAGACAATTTAAAAAAGTGAGAGAAAAGGGGCATTCTGTTCCACAGACAATTATGCCATATCATATCAGTATTAAGGCATCACAAGGTTCTCTTAAGATTTGTTTTATCTCCTCAAGTAAAAGTGGCAGTTTAACAATGTTAAACAAAGATTAACATGTTGAGCAAATACCCATTATGACTTTCATAATTCAGCTCCTGTTTCTACATGGAGTATCGTAATGAGGTTTCACAGAAGTTTTCACGGCTGTGAAATTTCTTTTCTGTTTATTGGTATTGCCTTGGGCACAGACTTGCATTATATATGCCCAATGTGGGCCCAAAATACAGCTATTTGGGAAACAGATATGAATGAAGGGAGGAAGAAATATCAAGGATTTTTAAAAGCAGAGATAAGTTGGAGGGGAAACACATATTTTTAAAGGAGGAAAGAAGGTTTGTTCATTGATTTACCAAAAATAATTGAGAGTTAAGGATTATGGCTGTGGGGGACCACGACTGTATGAAAGCACCACAGCTCAGCAATAGAGCTCATCACCTTTTGCATGCTGAACAGCTCAAATTCAGTCCCCAGCACTTCCATTTAACAGACTCGGGTCACAGGTGATGGAAAAGACCTCTCTTTGTCTAAGACTCTTAAGAGCAGACTGGAAAAGACATTTTTAAAAAACTCAAGTAGATATTTGCCAGTTAAGCCAGATAAGTCACTTTAAGTGCCATTCTTTGGAAACGGTGTGTCTTTGTGTCTATGTGTCTATAGGGTTTTCTTAAGCAAGGAAAACTCAAAGGTGGTTTTGCCAGTTCCTTCTTCTGAAACATGGCCTACAGTGCTTTGCGTTTGTTGGCGGTCTCCCATCCAAGTACTAACCAGAGCTGATGCTGCTTAGCTTCCAAGATTAAATGGGGTCTGGTGCCTTTTAGTTGCTGGAGAACAGTGGGATATAAATCAAATAAAGAGATAAATAAAAAACAGTGGGCAATGCTGGCAAATTGTCTGACCTGGAGGCAGCTTCCTATTTTCCCTTCCCTGGGAGTAAGCTAAATGATAAATCAGTGGGCTGTGTCTTCAGAGTAAACATCCCATCCTGGCTTTGATTTGTGTCTACAACTTCCTTTCAAATCAACCAGCAAATAATCATACAATACATAACAAGGCTTAATGAGAGAAAATTGCATTTTTAGAATATTAAAACACTTTGAATAGCAAAATATTTGAATGCAGACTTACCTATTGTGAATGCACGTGACATGCTGTTTCTCTCTTTCAAATCCTGCAGACAGAACCGCTTCGTATGATTGGGCTTCACTGAGTAATTTGTGATGACAAGTTTCAATATGTACATTATAGTGGCTGAACTGTAAAATCTCACAGGGCCATTTAATAATGCATGCACACAAAGCATTATCATCTGCAAACATGGACAAAGCATGGCCAGCATGTACCTGCAACGCATGAACCACGAAAGAACTCTAATAAAGAAAAGGAATTTTTTCCAAGGCAGAGCTAAATAAGCCTGAACAGGGAGTGGGAGAATAGGATAGCAGAAATAGAGCTGTGAAGACTCATTCATGGGTCAAGCAGATTATTTGAGGGGAAGTAATTACAATTTGAAATTACTCTAATTAGCTGAATAACTGAGGCTGTTTACATCAGTTTATATAGAAAGTTGATATGTCTGTTGCCACAAGCCATCTTCTAACATTCAATGGGGCAAGGGGGCTGCTTTAGGCTTGGTCCAAGTAATTTTTCTACCTGAGGCAAAGCAGCAAGTGATGACACACCCTGCCCACCCCCACCCTCAAATTAAGTTAGATAGTTCTCAAAGACAATCATGTTCTTTTTGGTATCTGAGGTCATTAAAATCCCCCAAACACTTCTCGCATTCCCTGGTAGTAAAAGCATAATAATAATAGTACAAATAATTAACTAGCGATTTTGTGAACTTCCATAACATCTAAACTGTTCTTCCTGAAACAGCCACCTCACTCTGCCTAATGGTAGCTCCAATTGTCTGCAATGGACCAAACTAGCAGTTAAGTAAAATGCATTTAGTGTGCAAGCTTTTTTTTTTCCGTTTCCCCCTTTTTTTTAAATGAAAGTAGCAAGGGGAGTGCTGATAGTTAATGGGCTCAAGTAAGCAAGGAAGGGGAATTTAATCCTTTCTTTTCCTCCTGTGGTTCTGAGGAATTTTTTTCCTCTGAAGGCACTGTGAAGAAATCTTCAATTGATGCCAGTGGGGGGATTCCTGCACCACCAGCACATTAAAAAAAAAAAACCTGCTTCAGAGGAGAGAGCTTCCTCAGGATGACTACATAGGAGCAAGCTGTTAAAATACCACATGCGCACAGCCTACTTTGGTTCTGTTAATTATCATCCCTTTCCCAGCTGATCTTAAATACCTAGTATTTAAAATACCTGCATATGTTAAATACAAAGTAAAATTTAACAGCATATCAAGTTTGGACTTATAAGAGACCAGACATCATCACAAGAGAGTTGCAAGAGAACTAAGGAGTTTCAAATGGCACTATCTCCTTTGGCCAGGGGCACAGGCCTGGCCCAGCACATTTTTCTACCTGAAGTAGAGTACAAATGAGATCCTTCCTCTCATTGAGAAGGTAGCCCATCCCACCTGTTCTTGGAAGCTAAGCAAGGAAAAGCCTAGTTAGTACCTGGATGGGGAACTCCCAAGGAATACCAAGTGCTACAAGTTATACTGCACCTTGCTCTTCACTGGTGCCTCAGTGTTCTCTTCTGGGTCCAATATTGTTTAACATGACTCAGATGATAAAACAGGAGGCATGGCTATCTAATTTGCAGATAACACCAAACTACAGTGGGTAACAAATATTCCAGAAGACAGGATCAAGATTCAAAATGATATTGACAGAATGGAGAGCTGGGCCAAAACTAACAAAATGATTTTCAACAGGGATAAATGTAAGGTACTATATGTAGGCAGGAAAAATTAAATGCACAAATGATAGGATGGAATGCAATTCTTGACTGCATCAACAGGGGTAGGAGGACGGTTTGCCCCAGTTGGCAATGTTTTTGGGGCGTCCCGGCCCATGGCCATGCCCCCACGCACCATGGTCACACCACAATGCATAGTGGCCACACCCCTTCACATCATAACCACGCCCCCTCCTGCCCCCCTCCACACACGCTCCAAGCTCCGCCACTGAGTATAGTGTCAAGATCAAGGGAAAGTAATGGTACCACTCTATTCTGCTTTGGTCAGAGTTCATCTGGAATATTGTGTCCAGTTTTGGGCACCACAGTTCAAGAAGGATATTGATCCCAAGCCTTATGAGGAATGACACTGGGAACTGGGTACATTTAGCTTGAAGAAGAAAAGACTGAAAGGTGACATGACAGCCATCTTTAAATATTTGAAGGGGTGTCATATAGATGGAGTGAGCTTGTTTTCAGGTACTCTGGAGACTAGAATGAGAACCAAAGGATTCAAATCACAAAAAAAGAGATTCCATCTAAATATTAGGAAGAACTTCTTTACTATAAGAACTGTTTGACAGTGGAATAAACTGCCTGAGGAGGTGCACTCTCCTTCTTTGAAGGTCTTTGTTCAAAGATCTTCAAAGATTGGATGGACATATTTTAGGAGTGTTGTTATTGTGTATCTCTGTACAGCAAAGGATTGGACAAGACAGTCCTTATGACCTCTTCCAACTCTAATATTCTATTATTTCTTGCCTAAGAAAATCTTATGAAATCCATGAGGGTTGCCAGAAGTTGACAGGAGACTTGAAGCAATGTGCAAACATTTTACTCAAGATCAGACAAAGGCAAAAATTTTCATCCTTATTCCCTGGCAATAAAAATACAATAACAGTAAATAAATTAGCCATTTGCTGTTTTTTTTGCAATTCCCACGGTGCCAGCACATTTTGACTAACAGTAGGGTCAGCCCAGTAGAGAGTGCCAGCATGGTATAGTGGTTTGAGCACTGGCCTATGACCTTGGAGACCAGGGCAGGATTCCCCACTCAGCCATGGAAACCCACTGGGTGACCTTGGGTTTAACTTCGGGTTGCATAGGTTGGAAACAACTTGAAAGCACAAAACAACAACAACAACAACGGTCAGCCTGACCTTTGTCCGAGTTAAATGAACCAGTAACTTCTTAAATGGTTTGAATTGCCTTTTCTGAAATTGGAGCTGACTTTCCTTGTCTCTCCCTTGCCCATGCCTTTATGTTATAGCAGGCTGTGAACCTCTGCAAATAGAAACCTTTTGCACTGGGAATGAACATTATTGAACCATTCTCTTTGAAATCCTTTTCTGTGGCTAAATGAAGCTGCTATAGGCACAACACAAAAGCATGAGGGATTCACATAACATGGCTATTCACTGCCCGCAGCTTGGGAAAGTTACATTTTTGGACTATGGCTTTCAGGGGAGTTCTGGAAGCAGTCGTCCAAAAAAGTAACTTTCCCAAGCTCTGACTGCACATAAAACAAAGGCAGGGAGAGGAAGAGGACTATTGCTAAGGCAAAAAGGCTACTGTAGATTTCTCTCTCTCTCTCTCTCTCTCTCTCTTTCATACACACACACACACATATATCCTGGCCAGCCTTTTCCTTTTAGGGGAAAAGGCGAAGGATCAAGCAAACAATGGGAGTGTTATCCCAGCTTGTAGACACTGCAAAAAGGCTACTGCTTGTATCAGCCAACACTTATCTTAACAGGCTCTTTGTGATTGCTGCAGATATGTAATATCCCTCCTCATAACAACTGGAACATTTCCAGCTATTCAGAGAAAAGAGCAGTGTGAAAAACATCATTATTATATGGTGTTTTTTTTTAAAGAAAGCTTTTCAACCTCACCCTCCCCAATCATTTAATTACGCCTTTTACGCCTTTTTCTCTCCCCCACCAATCTCTCTGATGTCTTATAGTAACCGTCCTAACCTAACCCCTTCAGTTTTCCCACCCTCTCACATTACCATTCCCTAAAAACCTTTTTCTCCATACTCTGTTTCGGTAAACAGGAACCGTGCCGATTTGTACTTGGCCTTTGCTGAATTGGCTGGGCATCTTTCTTTTCCATTCAGTCTGCTCTGTTTCCTTCCCCTTCGAGCTACAGTTTCACTCCCTCCTTTTACATCAAGCCACTGTTTTGGTTCTCAGAGCAGATCTTCTATTACCCAGATCAAAAGCTCTTTTCTGACTTCAATCATCTTAAGATTATTCATATTATTATTCATTTACAGAGCACCGCAGAGGGAGATGGAATCAAGGACAGAGGACTGGCAGAAGAATATCCATTTATTTCAGTTGTATATGCTGTTACTTTGGTGTTGTGGTGCAGAAGAGGGATAAAACCAGTCTGGTGTCTGCCAGATGTTTTCTATGACAACTCCTGATAGTCCTTGAGCACTAGCCAAGCTAAGGGTTGAGAGCTGTAATCTAGAGGGCTGGGGCTAGTGTGCAGCCTGGTTTACGCTCATGGAGATGTTTGCTGAGTGAATTCTTTGATACCAGGGGCCCATTCAGACTAAAAAGATATAGCACTGTTATCCCACTTTAATTGCTGTAGTTCTGTCCTAAGGAATTCTGGGGCTGGCACATTTAGGGAAGGGCATTTATAATTCTCAACCAGGGAACTCCAGTGAGTCATCAAACTTCAAGCACCAGGACTGCAGTGGATGGAACCACAGCTGTTAAAGTGGAATAAGGGCGCTATAATTGTGTAGCATGAATGGTTTTTGTTGCCCCTTTTGATTACAGCACAAATTACGTCTATATCTGCAATCTCTTATTAATGTTTTGGGTCATCTCTCCATCACAAAGCCTATGAAACATTGCCCCTGAATGCTTGCCTTTCCTTTTCTCTCTTTCTTCTTCCCCGTCAACAATTCTGAGTACACTTTCTGTTCTATCCTCAGTCCAAATCTACAAATTAGGTTAGCCTTGAAGATTATGTGTGTATCCACACTATACAACTATGACAGTTTTTTGCCATCTTAATTAATCATCACAAACTTTGTCCTACGGAGTCCTGGGGTTTGTAGTTTTATGAGTTTTGTGAGAATTCTCTGGCAGAGAACTTTAATGCTGTAGTTCAGTGGAGTATGGTAAAAGATGCTAAACCCCTCAGCAAACTACAAATTCCAAAATTTCATAGCATGGATCCATGGAATTCAAGTGGAATCAAAGTCCTATAACTCCACAATGTGAAAGAGCCCTGGTATCTTCCACCCCAGATTAGTTTGACACATAGTGGCCACAGTGCTACATCATCACAGCATAGTGTACAAGTCCTCTGGTGGAGGTATGCTATGTTACTCATATGCAACCTCCATGCCGAACAGTAGCACTATGCAACTTTCATGCAGAACATGCTATGTCCTGAGAATCACAATTGTTTTATATCAAACATAGTGAGCCATAGAGATCTACTGGAATGACATGTAAGCAGTGGAGCTATGGAGATAGGTCAAAGGGTAGCCCTGTTTCCTGTCACACGTCCTAGGTGAATCTCGAAATGATTCTCACATTCCGTTGGAATGGATTATCAGCAAGAATAACACCAACAGGAGGCAATAGGTCTCTGGGAGCAAATAAACAGTGCAAACAGCCTGGAAAATGACACCTTGGAGGCGAGCATCTAAGATAACCATCTTGCAGGGAACTACAAGGATGTCTGGCTGTATTTTCTTTGAACTACAAAGCTGAAATCCATCTTCATAAAAATGCAGCCATCTGTTCCCCAGGACATGTTTTCAGCTCTATAACTAGCACCCTGTTTCTCCTCCTCTTTCAGAGAACTCCCTGCCATGCTAGCAGACCGTCACTCTGCTAGTCAAGTAATCCCCCTGGCCATTTCTTCACTGAGTTCGTGTTTGTTTGCTGTTTCCCGGATTAAAGACTTCAGGAAAGGTGCAGTATCACTCCATGTGAAATCCCTCTCTATACCCCCCTATCCAACTTTCCTCTATTTTACTTCTCAATAATTCTTGCATGAGTGAGTGAGTGATTGCACTGATGCGTGAGAACATTTTCATTCAATAAAACCAGTTATTTGATACGTCGTCTTGTTCTTGGCTTGGCCTTACCCTGTAAAAACTAGGTAAAAGATCTTGCTAGGTTACCCTGCCTCTTGCTCTGTTATTGCTTGTACTCCGTTAAATTCCCCACCCTTTTCTCATTTGGAGCACATCGAGGTGTCCCCCAAGGGACCCCCAGAAACCAGGGTAACAATGGAACACATATTCATGAATGGTCTGTATTGTGCTGTGCGTAAAGGAATAAGGATGCTAGAAAAACATTCTATTGGTCAAAGGTGGAGGTAGATGCCTGCTCACAATGACTTGGCACCAGGAAGGTATGTCTAGGAAAACCAAAACCATTGGAAAGAACACCAGAAAACCTAGATCTCTCCAACCTATGTCCAATACTGCGCCATACATTATATCTAAAATATGTGTACTACATCCAGAGGCCATATCCTCACCCTCCCCACCCTACATTATTTTGAAAGTCAGGATTTAAATCCAGAATATGTAATATAATAACAAGGGCAGATGTCTCTGAGCTCTCATTTTCCACTCTGGGGAAAGCCCACACCCCTTTTTCCACTCAACCTCCATTAGGGCATGAAGGCTTTCAAGTAAAATGGTATTGTTCTCAACCTCTGTTTCTTCTCTTTTTGAAAAGAAACATTATTTTTGCAACTAATACCACTCTTTGGGAAATCCTGTTTTGAAGATCATCAGGACTCACAAAAACACAAACATAATAATGTGTTATCCAAGAAGTAAATCTGTGTCCGTCAACAGATAATAGCTACTGTACTTCTAAGCCAGCCCAGATTCAAGTGAAAGAAGACCATGATCCTTCAGCAGCAGCAGCAGCAGCAGCAGCTGTATTTCTGTACTGGGTGAAAGGCACCAGTGAGTGGCATCCAGGGTTAACCTGGCTAGGCTTGGGAAACAGAAGCCTGTTTGTGTTCCTTTTGTATCCCAATGACCGTAAGGAATGAACTGAGCAATGGCACCATTGTCTGCAGTACGTGTGTGTCTGTCCAGAGAAAAATTCATGAGATGGATTTAAAACAAACACACACACATTTAGCTATTGATTAAAGTAAAAACTACAAAAGTACAAATCAGATTTTCTTAAGGGAATAAGGGGAAAGGGTCAGAATATGAAGAGAGGAAGATATGAGTGATTCTTAAATATGGCTGCTGGTAGTGACTATATGACTCATGTTCTCGCAAATTAATCTTGAAAAACCAGTGCCTGCCCTACCATTGGGCAGAGGAAGGCAGCTGTCACTGCACCAAATCTGGGATATCATTAAAGCAAATGATTACTTACTTAATGTATAGCTTATTTATTTATTACATATGTATCTCATCTTTTCTTCAAGGAGGTCATTAGTGTATATGACTCTCCTCTTCTCCACTATATTCACAGCAACCGTAAGAGTTAGTTCATGCTGAAAAAATATGACTACCTCAGAGTTACTTTTTTGCCATCCAGAATAGAGTGAGGGGCTTGTGAGATGTGCTCCCAGAGGTGTCAAAATCACTTGACCAGTCAAAGGAACTATGCACTTCGACTTTGAAGGGAAGGCGCCATTTGCTGCTCTGACTCAGACATGCCCTGATAATAAATGTTATTTATTTATTTAAATTGCTATTACTAATGGTGCCAAGAGTTTTCAGTCAGTTCAAAAGGAAAAAAAAAAAAGCATATACCAGATCAGTACCTCTCCCTCTCTCTCTTTAGAAGTCACCAGGGTACCTACATGTTTTTGACTTTGGAGCAGTAAGGTGAAGTCACAAGACTTTTGTCTTGAGTAAAATTTCAGTTTAGGCAGCACTTGTTGTTGAGCTATTTGAAGTTAATCTGAAGAGATACAATTTATCATTTTTCCACTCCATCTCCTGCGCTCCAAACACTGGTAATAAAGCTGGTGAAAGGTCAGCAGATCTCACTGATGGACAAAGATCTGTCTCTTCTTATTATGGGTGGGATCAGTCATTGTGCTGTTACCCCAGTTTTATGCCAGGCTGCTGTGACAGATACCAGTGGAAGTTTTGCTGCTACCTGGGGGCTTCCAGATATAGAAGAGGAGACGAGACGGCCAGGCAGGTGGGCAGGGGCACTGAAAACAGAGGCCAAGAAGCAAGCAAGATGGAGAAGGTCAGAGCAGATGAAGAAAGCGGCTAAGATGTTTTCCAGGAACTTTAAAATGATTCCCCTGCTTTTTCACTCCTTGGAGCATGTACTTGATAGAACATGCTGACCCAGGCCTCTGATCAAGACTGTTTTCTGTAGAAACATGACTGACAAGCTTAGTTCCCCCCTGATCATCGACTGTTTTTTGTCTCCTGTCTACAGCAAAAACAGGTGCTATTTCAAAGCGAAAGAGAGATGAGTTTGTATTTTTCACATCTGAGTCTTTTTCAGAGCCTGAAAGTAGCCCGTTGCATCTTAGTTTTTCCAAATAACAAGGGAAAATGACACTTACTTTTAAACATTTTCCTGAAAATGAGAGAAATTTGTGGGCATGTGGGGATATAATGAGGGGCATGTTACTTGCTGTCATAGAAATGTTGCTTCAGTAAGAGGTGTGTGGAGCTGGGCATTGTTACTGATTTTTTCCCTCTTTAAAAAAAAACAACAGAAATGTGTTAATAACATGTCATACCATTCATTTCTCATAAGCAGCAAGGAACAAGTAACATACTTCTTGTGGGGGGAAAAATAACAGCCAAAGAGCAATGGGCTATTCTTTTAAAAACAGCAGTGTTAAGTCCTGCCTTTCTCAGGGCCAAACAAGCATAGCGATTTTCTTTTGACATATAGTCAGCAAAAGAATTCAAACTGATCAGGCATGGGGGTGGGGGTGGTCTTTAATACTTTCTCTTGTCACAGTCCCAGTTGGAATGCCCCTCATGGCTGCTACTTGCCGTGGAAGAACTCCTGTTGGTACCAACTGAAACTTTCCTTCCCTCTGCAAACGTCAGTCATGGTGGAATGGTTCAGATCAAGACTGCAGCAGATACAACAGACTGACCCCTCCTGTTCTAATCCATGGTTCCAATCTTCCCCCTCTCCCAAATGCTGGCTCCTTGTTAGAGGAAAATCATTTCTGCAAGACTAGACCACATGACAAGCATCACATCTAATTTGACCTTCAATCAGTGGATTAAATAAGGCATCACATGCTGGACACAAGCCAAGGTCAATTTGCAAAAGGCAGTCCAGATATACTGGAAAGAGAAGACAGTCAAAAGGATCAGGAAAGGGGCAAATAGCAGTAGAGCATGATAAACCCATGTGGCAGAACTTAGAACATACCAACTTCAGTGCACTGAAAAGTTTCTGCTAACAAGAAGAAACTTTATAGTTACAGGGAAGTGTACTGACTAATGAGTGTACATAGGAGGAGAGAAAAAAAGTCTTGTCAAGTTTTGTAGGCTGTTGCATATGTACTGTACAGTTACAGCAGTTTCATACCACTTTAGTTTCCATGGTTCCATTCTATGGAATCTTGCTATCCAAAATTTGGTAAAGTACTCCTAGAAAGTATTAGTGCCTGTCGACAGATGGTTCTATGCACCTCACAATATTACAAATCCCAGGATTCCATAAAAGGTGGTCATGACAGTTAAAGTGGTATGAAACCAGTGGTGTATCTAGGCTCAACAATGCCTAGGGCAAGCGTGGAAGTTGCCCCCTTAGGTGCTGCTTCTCCTGCTGCCGCTGCCCCAGGCCAAGGAAGACCTCAGCAGGGGGGTAGCAGCAAACCAGGCCTGGGTAAGAGGGTTGCCACTGCCTCTGCACTAGACCAGGAAAGACTCAGGTAGGGGTGGGGGTGGCAGCAGGCAGGGGGCGGCAGCTGCCACTATTGCCTCCACACTGGGCTAGGAAGGACCCCAGTGGGGGTGGGGGTTCAGTGGTAGGCCAGGCCCAGGTGGGAGGGTAGGGGTTGGCTTTTTTGTGCCTCCTGGCATTGGTGCCCAGGGCATGCATCTTGGTTGCCCCACTCTAGATACACCTCTATATGAAACTGATGTAACTGTATAGTGCAGTGGTTCTCAACCTGTGGGTCCCCAGATGTTCATGGACTTCAGCTCCCAGAAGCCCCAGCCACTATGGCCAATGCTCAGGGCTTCTGGGAGCTGAAGTCCACGAACATCTGGGGACCCACAGGTTGAGAACCACTGGTATAGTGTGTATTTCAGTGTTCTTTTTAGAACAGATTCTAAAATAATCCAATACGTGAAGGAGCAATCTCTCTTATCCCATGGCTTGCATCTTTTCCAGTCATCATATGGAGAGAGAAAAAAATCCCACCATGACTGTGCTCTTACCTCTTTCACTTAACCTCCACTCCTCAACTGTAGAATGTGTTCACTTTTGTCTGGGTTCCTTCCCTCTTCTTTGGCTTGTTGTTGTTCTTGTTGTTCTTGTTGTTGTTCTTGTTGTTGCTGCTGTTATTAATATTATAGTGTAGGAGAAGAAACTGGAACTTGGAATGCTATTCTTTCAGTTCCACCATCTTTAAAGGTATGGTTGGTGGAGACATGAGATAGAGACTTCTCAGTGACTGCCCCTAGGCTTCTTGAATCTCCTCCTTAGGGATGATGGAATGGCTTGCTGTGCTTCCTTCAGCAGATAAAAAGGTTTTTATTCCAACAGGCTTTTAGAACTAAAAAAAAAAAAAGGAGGGTGCATAATGTGTTGAATTGTACTGTTTTTAACAGTTTTTTAAAATTATTTTTAAGTGTTTACTTTAAATTGTTTTAATATTGCTGATAGTTTAACTTTATTTTGGTATGTTTTTAATTATATTGTAATCATTTTAATTTGGAAGCTGCTTTGCATCCCAGTTTTGGGGGAAAAGCAGAATATGAAGATGATAATGATTTGGATTATTATTAGACATTGCTTTTTTTGAGTACACAAGATACACAAAAGCGACTTGGCCCTGTGGATGGGCTCCACCAAAGCCCATTGATAATCACCTGAGCAAAGCTAATCAGTTGAAGCAAGTGAGCATTTTACCTTAGTATGCATGCAGAATGTGAAGGAATTATTCCAGTGCAGTTAGTGAAATGCTTTTTTCCCACTCATTGTGACAGAATGGCTTCTTTATAGTATGTGAACCTTTTAAACCTCTTTTAAATAACTTTAAATAAATAACTTTAAGTAGCAGTGTGTCTAAAGCACTTGGCAGTGTCAAGATACTGCAAGAAGCTAAGTACCAAACAAAATAATTAAAAGAGATAATTCAGGAAGTTGCAGAGCAGCCAAAAACAAACTGTGTACTGGAAGTTTCAACTTTATTTAAGTATCTGGAAATGAAAGGATCAGTGTATTTCTAATCTGTGAGCGATTTGCATATGTTCACTTCTAGGTCTGTCTCATTTCTTCATTAATGAGCATTTCTGAATTCATACAAATATGCATATATACATGTGCACTTAAATATGCATTTGAATGTGTTTTCTCATTAAATGTATGTTTAGAAACATATACCATAATGTGCATTTTTCAATGCATTTTGATGCATCTTCAAGTTAAAAACTGCATCACAAATATTAGAGACATGCAAAATCCAGTGTTCTCATCCAGATATTAATCTATGAGGTTCAGATCAGGCTGATTGTCTTGGATTCAATGCCTTGAGATTTCTCCCAACTCACAGACTCCCACTCACTATAAGTTTGGGAGCAACAGAGATACTTCAGCTAAATGGATCTGACTGTACAATTGCTGTACTTGATTGATTGATTGATTGATTGATTGATTGATTAGAGATATTCCCCCCACATCAAACTGGGAGACAGTTTGAGAGGAAAATTCCCACAAGAGGCATCATAAATTAAAAGCTGTATTGAAAAAGCCTATATGTGAATATATACACACACACACTTAAAATAAGAAAATTATTTCTAAAAAAATAATAATCCAGAAACACATACACAGCAGATTAAACCACTAAAAATAAAAACAGAGAAGTAGGCAAGGAATGACATTAAAAAAAGAAAAGAAAAGGTAAACTTAGTAGAAAAAAGACCATTCAACATTTTTTTTTAAAAAAAATTCTGCTGCCTGTTCATGAAACAATGGAAGGCAACTAAAAAGCCTGAATTAAAAAAGAAAAGAAAAGAAAAGAATCTTGACCTGGTGCCTGGAACTTTAAGGCCATTCTCTGTAGAGAGAACTATTTCATATTTTTAAAATCATTATTTCTTTGACTATGCTGGCAACACCAAAAAAAGGACTGTGAATGCTGAATGTATATGTAGGATTCTTTCACATTAGTTTTTGTCTTCAGTATTTATACAATTCACTCATTTATTCCTTACACCTCAATCAAAATTTATCCTTGTCTGTTGCATTTCTGTGTTTTCCTCTTGTTTTCCCTTGCCACTCTTTTTAAAGTGTAGAGATATCCTTTCCCCCAAAAAATCACTGTAATGATAACAGAATTCTTCCAGATCTAAATTAACTCTCCTGCTGTTTTCTTTTTCGCCTGTGCTCATGGAGGAGTTGGTGATGGGTTGAGGACTCAGCAGAACTGCACCACTCCAGTAGTCTGACTCTATCAGCAAGAAATATGTTCCTTTCCATAGTTTTACTATTAACAATTATTAAATTAATTATGTTAATTAATTATATTATTAAATTAATAATATTAATATTACAAAGCACTGCTAGTATTACAAAAGTTTTTTCCCCCAGCTCAGCACTGTCCCTGATAATGACAAGGATCCAGAAATCTGCTTCCCTTGCATTTTATAAGTGGTTGAAATCAAGTAGAAGGTGTGGCAATACATTGCACTAGAGCAGTGGTTCTCAACCTGTGGGTCCCCAGATGTTTGTGAACTTCAGCTCCCAGAAGCCCTGAGCATTGACCATAGTGGCTGGGGCTTCTGGGAGCTGAAGTCCACAAACATCTGGGGACCCACAGGTTGAGAACCACTGCACTAGAGTAAGATAGCAGCAGCAAAAGCTTCTACCCTCACAATAGGCAAGTTCTTTCCTTAGCTGGTATAGGTTGTTGCATTGCTGGACAGTTGTTTCTTTCACAAGGCTCTGAACTATAAGAGCATAAAACTATTATCCTTATCTATGTACTAATATGTAAAAGTCAAAGTTTGCTTGTCTGTGTCAAACAGGTGAAGACCTCATATGATTGGCTGTGTGAGGTGAAGATCTCATGTGATTGGCTACCTAAGAAAATTCTATGGGATCTTGGAACTTGCAGTTTAGTTAGGGGCCTTCAGAATTCTCAGCCAGAGAGCTCTTGGGCCTGGCCGGTTGCTACAGAGATGAGATCTAGCAGCAAGGAGGAGGGCAGTGTATTCCCTCAGGAACCCAACCTCTGTATGTTAATAACTCTGAATACAGGCCCTTTCCACACGGGGGGAACACGGGGAACACAGGGGAGGATGACGTCACCCAGAGGTCGTCCACACCGTGGAGTGCGCTAGGGTGGTTAGAAATGTGGAGGTTCCACACCTCAAACCGCCCTTGCGTGGCCACGGGAGTGGCGCTGCGTGTTTTATAAAGACCACATTTCATGTGGTCTTTATAAAACACGCGCGTGCTAGCCCATCACAGCGCCCTGTGTGGAATTGCAGGGGTGCGATTGGCGGAGAGCCGCCAGAAGCCGCCAGCCGCCATTTTGGGTGCCGCTGCCGTGTAGAGCAGCAAATGCACGCTGCTCCCTGCAGTGACGGATCGAGGTAAGCTCCATTCCTGCATGCGCTGCCCCGTTTCCCCGCGTTTCACGCCCCCCATGTAGAAAGGGCCACAGATTGGATTGGGGAATACAGGGAAAAGTTACAGGTACCTGAACAAGACAGTTTGGGGAATTAGAGACACAGGGTCTCACATCTTTCTAACAAGTATTACCTATGAGAAAATAAAATTTCAGGCAACGCCGGGTATATACGCTAGTATGACATAATTTATTTGAACTTAATGCCAAATACTTCTCAGAAACTGGTATTTTGAGTAAGCTTTCAAAATTACAAGGTAATTTCCTATGCCTCTGTAGGGTTGAAAGAAAGGCAGGATATAAATAAATTAAATAGAACAGAATATTGCCAATTTATGCGTGTGTATATTCTATACTCAGATGTAACTTCACTTTCATTCAGTGGGTCTTATTGCTGTTGTGTGCCTTCAAGTCATTTCTGACTTATGGCAACCCTAAGGTGAACCTATCACGGAGTTTTGTAGGGCTGATAGTGCATGATATACCCATGGTCACCTAGTGGGTTTCCATGGCTGAGCAGGGAATCAAACCCTGGTCTCAAGGGTCATTGTCCAATGCCCAAGCCACTACAGCATGCTGGCTTACTCCTAAGGAAATGGGAATGAAACTGTAGCCCAGATAACTATGGGAAACCAGTCACTGATCTCTTTAGTGGCCAGGTGATTTTATTTCATTGAATTCAAAAGAGTTATTGCAGATTACTTTTACAGATTTATAGGATTATTCTTATAGCCCATGTGTGGGGAAGATGCTCAGATGCAGAGGAAATATTGCTTCTATAATCCCTCATCATTAGCAAGTCTGGCAAGGGCTGATGGGAATTAGAATCACACACACCAGCTCTGCTATGGTCTATTCTTAAAAGAAGCAATTGCAGTCTCTCCACATTTTTCCATAGCAACTGTCCAGGGCTGATGGAATAGCTGTTAGAAGTCTATTAAGAGAACATATTTTCTTTTTTTCAGATATGAAGAAATCAACTCACCTCTGAACTGCATTTTGTGAGTGTGTTGAGCTCCAGCTTGAAGTACGTGTTGAAACAATAAAACTTATGTCATCGGAAATATATACTTAGTAATATTTGCCTAGAATCTACAATCCAGGGAAGGGGATCTTTTTTTTTTTGTCTCTGGCTTAAGGTTGCTCGTGGATGATTGGAATTTGGCCTACCAGATGCTGTTTCCTAACCCAGACCCTTGACTGATGTGCTATCCTGTTCAGGAAAAGGCAGAGTCCCTTTCATTTCTAATAATAAATAGCACTCCCAAACAGCTCCCCATCCCAATTCCCTTCCTCCAGTTTGGTCCAACCACTTATAGCTGTAGTAGACACACACTACATAGTTATAGCACTTTGATACCATTTTGTCATGCCTCCTTGTTACCTTGAAAATTGGGGGTATCTTGAGGACACTCAAACAATGCTTCAAAAATTAAGGGAATTAGCACAGTTACCCAGCAAAAATTGCGAGAGGTCAGGGCAAGGGATCTTCAACCCTATGTCTACGGGGTCAGAACCATGCAAAAGTCAGAGGAACAATCTAAAATGGTTTTTATTGAAAACCCAAAGGGAAGGGTCACATACACACGTTATCAAATATTCTGCAGTCTTACAAGGGCTACAGAGATAAAGTTGGAAATAAGCAACCAGTTGGGAGGGAAGGCATACAGACCTTAGTCTAGACTTCTTGGGAGAAGGAGAAGATTAGCATAGGCTCGGTGTAAAGCACCAAGGTGAGGCTGGATCCCTGGGCTGGACAGCTGGCAGCAGCGGGGTCTCGCGGAGGGTTGGGGGCACAAGTCATGTTTGGCTCTCAGCAGCGTTGGAGAGGCTTGGATGGGAGGTTTCGGTAGCAGCAAAACAGGCCTTTCTGTCCAGTCTAGGAGGGTTTCCAAGGAGGCTCCAAAAGTGGGGAATATGTATAGTCAATTTCTGTCCTCAGGCTGTGTATTGGCTAGCAAAGTGGCGCTAATGGGTGATAACTGCGGAATATAATGTTAAGCAAATATCACGACCCCTCCTCAGTATTGCTTCTTACTGGGAAGGCCAGGTGCGTGATAGGTTTGAAATTCCAACTTGATAGGCTTTGATTGTCTAACTTCGCAAAGTTCATCAAAGTAGCTTGGGGCTGTGACAGTGTCAATGACTCACTTAATTAATCAAGGGGTGTGTCTATTGGGTCTGCCTAGAGATACGTGACTCGGAACAATAGGTCAGTCTTTTAGCATAAAGGACGTTGTCTGCGTTCCCAATTTCCAATTCAAAACCAATTTTTAACTGAAACTGACCTTTGCTAACCAATATCCAAGTTGCGAGAGCCAAGCCAATTCTAGGGGTCCTCTCTTAGGATTACTTTGGGGTGTAACATCCTTCCTTTGGCATCTAAACTACAAACCCCAGGATTCTGCAGGATGGAGACATGACAGTTAAATTGCCATCAAGCTACTCTAAATGTGCAGTGTAAATGTTCTCATGTGGGAAAGCCGTTAGAAGAAACTCCCTCTGCCACCCCTAGCAATGAGTTTATATTCTAAGAACTCCAAAGAAAGCATCCTGTGACTTCAGGTCTGGGTCTTCTCTCAGGCAGAGAGAAATTCTAACACTTTCCAGGAGAAGGAGACCCTAGACTGTGCAGGTTACTCTTCCTAGACCATATAGGTTGGTGAACATTCATTGCACCTATAAAGGGAAAAATAACTTTGTCATTTGTCTCTAGTATACTAAGTATACTGGTACACTAAGTTGTTGCAGCAATTAGAGTTGGAGAACATTTTCCCCTACACTAACTCCTAGAGATCCCTAAGCAGTGATGGCAGAAGCTATAACTCCCACCCACACTTGTAGCAAGGCCTGGGGGTGTGGCTAGCAGAGCAGCCCCATATAATAGGTGATATAATCAGATTGTCTCTCTGAGGAAAACTCAGCCCTAACGAGAGGAAGGGACTGTGGGTGAGACAGAATATTTTCTTCAGCAGCATTTTTAATTACACACTACCACAGGTCGTCCATTCTTCTTTGGAGTAACCATTAAAAGCTTTGCCCTTTATCCACAAAGGTTGTGGGTTTTAGGGAAAGCAGGATTGTGATTAAGTGCGGGGAGGGAGCCAGGGTGTGATGTTAAAAGGGGATGCTGCTACTCCAGTGAGGGAGAAAAGAAAGCAGGCCTGGTTTGTCAGTGCCCTGGTCAATTTCAAGCCTTCCTTTCCTTTTCTTTCCTTTTCCCCACACTACACACACGCACACACCCATCTATAATAACCTCCATATTGCTATTAGGAATAACGGAGGTGATCCTGAGGTAGGAAAAAGCAAACACAAAATCCAGAATGCAAGGAATATCCCCTCTGGAGCTCTTGGAACAGACATTCATGGAGAGGACAAATAGCTGACTTCTTAAGAACTCTACAGAAGACATTGCTTGATTTCAGAATTTAATAGCAAACTTGGAAAAGTTATTGTTTTGAATTACAACTTCCAGAATCCCCCATCCATCATGGCTACTGACTCAGGGATTCTGAAACATGTAGTCCAAAACGTTGCTTTCCCAGAGTCTCTTTAACTAGTTTAACAGATCTGTGTAAGAGCAGGGTGGGTTCAAAGAACTTGCAGAAAGCTCTTGCGGATGAGATCAGATCAAGAGGATAAAAATCCCCACCCCTTGCCAAATAAGGAGCAATTCTTCATTACAAATGTGTTTCCTCACTATTGCTCTTTGGAAGTATCAGAATAAGAGAAGAGGAACTGAAAAGCAAAAAGCAAAGCAGAGTGAAGAGGGGAGTGAACTTGGCTCAGCACTGGGACTCCACTCACTGGAAACAGCTACAACTTGCATTTTGTAGTGAGAATAACCATTCCCAAAGCCAATGAATACCATTGTTCTGGAGAACCTTTTTTTTTTTAAATCTTTTTCCAGGTTTTTTCAACACAATGTGTTATCAAAATGAGAATCCTCACCATTTTGATGCTAAAGTTCTAATGTCAGATTTTAGCAAATTGTTGTTGTTAACATTTCTGAAGATGAAATCTGCATGGAGGAAGTTCTTCAGTGCATCTAAACTGACACATTCAGTGGGATGTTGCAATCACTATGCAAAACGATGCAAGTCAACAAACAGTGCAAAATTGGGATTTGGCTTACCAATGATGTTCAAAGACCAGGAGATGCACACCATCTGGCTACCAGTAAAAGACATTTCACATTGTATTTTGCATCAAGAAATTGTGACAAATTTCTTTAGAGTGAACAACCATGTATTGTTCCTTATTCATCCCTGGCTATTCCTCTAGGTTGCCCATATAGGGCACAAGGTGTATGACTAACAATGATTGTGTCAAACTTTTAATGATAATCCAGACTGCCAAGTCCTAATTTCAAACTGTAAGCCTATACATGGTTATGTATAATAAACTCCATTCAATCTAATATACATTCTGCTAGGCTTTTCATTAGACTTGGATATCAAATATATTAGTCCATTGAATGATTGGTTTAGTATTATTAGATATGATAAACCATAGTTTTCCATATCAAGCTTCTATGTTTCCCCCTTTGCTTCTATATTATGTTCCCTTTCAAAAGCAGATTTATTATTCCCTATGAAATCATATTCCCTTTTCCAGTGGGTTGACCATGGTTTAGAGTTAAGGCACTTTCACATGAGGCCTAAAGCTGTTCTTGCTTCAGTCATTTTTGTCATGTCAAGTGTTCAAGCTATATTAGTCAGAAATGCTCATTTGAATTACAAATGCCCATTTCCCCGCTTTCTGTTCTGCATCAACAACAATCAGATGTTCACACAAATGAGCAAACTTTCAAGCCTCAAAAGCCATTTCAGTCCCTCACATGAAAATGCATTTCATCTTGTGATGGGGGCCTGTTCTCAGGTGATGACGTTTCATGTAAAGCTTGTCATATTTCTCTCTGCTTCCTGCTCTGTTTTGACCCAGGATCCTATGTGTTCCAGCCAGGGAAACAGACAGGGTTACAGCACACTGCTGTGTCTTTAGAAATGGAGACCCACCATTGCTTTTTCATCCCAGGAAGCATTGTTTGCTTGAATCTGATCAGAACTTGCATATAACACACGCAAGAAGCAAAGTTAGCTGTAACTAGTTCATGAAGGGGTGATATAGAGGGAATGAAGTTCCACGTCTAAAGTGATATAATGAGTAGCAGTGAGGTTACTTTATTGCTGAAACTATAAAATCATTAGAAACCATTAATGGTCCCTAGTTACTTGCAGACATTAAAAGGGCATTTTTAGATGCATTTTAATGGGAATTGTTCAAGTTTTATAGCATCCTCTTATCACTGGTAAGGACTATTTTCCTCTCAGATAGGAATATAATGTAAGAGAAAAGTCATGAGCAGATCAACAAGTTACTTTTTTCCAAATCTGCAGTGAGTAATTGTAATGGATTTCCACTCAGATACTATAAACAGTGGTGCAGTGTTTCAGTGGATTAGTGAAAGAACTCTGCAGTTTAGCTCAGTTTCTAGAAGCAGCAATGAAAGATATTGAACCCTATCTCAAAATAAATTCAGAATCTTGGATAATTCCCTCAAATTCAGACAAAAACAAAATTCATGACAATATTGATACGGGAGCCACCAGTTACCATTGACTATAATAAGTTAGGATAATGGCAACTTCCAGTTTCTGAATCTGATATTGGCATGCCTGTGAGTGATCCTTTCAGTATGAAATCTTCATTTTGAGACTGTGTTAAACTACAGACCTCCAAGTTATAGCTAAGGCCATTTCCTCACAAGAGGGGAGAGGTGGGTCACCGCATGTCAAGAGCAGTGCTTTTATACTCCAATACTTATACTTTATACTTCAGAAACTGTGCTTTCTGCAACCCCCATTTACATTGTACTACTGCAGAGAACAGTATTTGCTGCATCCATAACAGCAAGTCCCTGGCCACTCCCATTCCACTCCCTCACCCCACCCCGCCATCACTGATTGCTCTGTTTTTTTTAAAAAAGAAACTAAACACATTTCTGCATTGCTACGTAGGTATGTATGTTCATTGATACGTGGAAAAAAACAGTATTAACAGTCCATTACCATATGGAATCTCTTCCCACTATCCATTTAATACATGTAGACAATAATGATGGCAGCCTGTCCTTTGATGGGCAGAGAGAGATAGGAACAGAAATGATGGAAGGGACAGCCTAGGAACGCCCATAGCCAGCCACTTCTGTGCTGTGAATCAATGCAATGCTTCTGCATATAGGCAAAAACATATAGGCATGCTTCTGCATATAGGCAAAAACCGTTTGGGAGATTTACATCGGAGTTTTTCCGGTTTTCAGATACAGCAGTTTCTCATTGTAGTGAACCATTCTAGGAGCTGAAAATGTGCAGAACCACTATGACACAAACGCTACAACATGCAGATGGGAGGATAAGAATTTGATGCTATGTATCGACCTCATGTGGAAATGGCCAGAATTATAGACCTTCCTTTTTTTTTCCTGCTAACTCATCATTCTTTGTACTACCTAGCCTGGTGGAAAGTTCTAGAAAAGTAAAATGTTTGCACATTTTTGAGACATTTCAGCTGATCTTAATGAAAAGGATTTCCTACAAATGGATACTGTTTTTGTCTCATGGACCTGCGTCTTTTTTTTTAAAAAAAAAAATACTTTCTCTGTGTCCAGTAACAACATAGCAGTAATGTATGAAGAGGTAAGCATTCCTAATCTAGGTCACAAATCCTTGCAACAGAATAAAATGAAATATTAAAGGCCAATTCTTTGGAAAACTGTTACCCAGCATCATGTTCTCATAGAAAATACTGGTTAAATGCACTTAGAATATGTATATAGAGAAGAAAACTTCAAAGGCTCACTTAAGACTGCCACCCACTCTGTATGCAGCACAAACAGATTTGATGACCCAGTACTGTTTGAGTCCTCTTTCGTAAGTCTCTGTAATTCTATTTCAATAAAGGCTTGAGGACAAACGCTTACATTTCATAAGTCCATCTGAAATTCTGGGGATAAAAATGCTTACAAGCAATCTACAGCTAAGCAGCAGTGAATCCTTAGTGAGCCAGCTGCCAAGTGGTTTCATGACTATAGAGTTCTGGAAGTAAATAAGTTCATTCTGTGTTAACAATAAAAATATTCTAGTCACAGCAAAGGTATGCAGCCAAAGCCATAAAAAAGCATGTGCCAAGTTATTTAGCAATTGCAGCCCAACTGTTCAAAACCCACAGTGGCTCCAAGAAAAGGAAGGAAACACAGACTTTAGAACAGGAGGACTGGAGCAACCTGCTGATCTGAGCATCTAGGATAAATCAAACAATTAGATGAGGGCAATGGCAAACCTCTTCTAAATAAATGTTACTATGATAGGGCCACTATAAGTCAGTATCAGCTTGAAGACACACAGCCACAACAACAACGAGATGGGTCCCAAAAGACTGACAGTATGGGCATTTCCGCACTACACTGTTATAGTGCAGTTATTCCACTTTCAACATCCTGTGGAATTCTGGGGTTTGTAGTTTACTGAGGCCAAAGAGCTCTCTTGCTGGGAATTCTAAATGCCCCTCCCTAGACGGCAAACCCCAGGATTCCATCGGATGTTGAAAGTGGAATAATAGCACTATGACAGTGTAGTACAGAAATGGCCTTTGCATTAACCAGTGATGCAAGAATGAAGTCTGCTTTAAGGGAAATCAGCTGTACCCCATCCTTGCTATGCAACAATTTTAAAATTTTAAAAATATTGTAAGTATGATTGTCATTCTATTCAGTAATTATGAGATCATAAGCTGGACTTATGATCTCTGAAAACTGGGTTATTTATGTTTACAGTTGATCACAACAAAATGTGACCCCCAAAACCCCCACATTTCAGCCCAGCAGCACCCTAGTGAAGGATTTCCAAGGTACTGCCGATCAAGGCACTAGGAGATGACATCAACAGCACTCCCTGGTTGTGGGTTGCATTGAACCTTTAGGTTCAAGGGGTCCCTCCAGCTGCCTGGTTGTAATGCACTGCACAATCAGGAGAGTGCTGCAGTCATCATTTCCCAGTGCTTTGATCTGCCGCATTCAGAAACCCTTCAGTTGGGGCACTCTTTGGCTGAAAAGGTGGGAGGTCTGAGGAGTGATATCAACAGACAAGGCTGTGACAACAGAGCTCCATTGTAATAGTTGCATCTGGCAATGCAAGATCTTGGTCTATGTATTTTAAAAGATTAGTCTGCTTTGGTTTGAAAGCTGGACATTGAAATTACACCATAATCATCTTTTCATTATTTTCCCCATAGAGGCTCACTGATAAGGTAAGATTTTCAAAATCTGTGATGACACTAATAGACCATTCTATTTATACTAACTGAGAAATAATACCCATGGTGGTCAATGGCACTTTCCCTCATAATACCTAAGTATGCAGAAACTGCAGACTAAACCATGACATGAGAAACACAGCTATAAAGACATGTTAAGTTGCAACTCAGTTCCCAGTAATGCAACAAATATCTGACCATCATTTTACAAAGGGTGCAACTTTCTCTGATTATATTTTATGAATCATACTTCGCTGATTTCCCATAGCAGCCCTCATCAAAGAATTTTTAAAACTATTTATTGATATTACATTCAGACTTATGCAGCCCTATGACTAACAGGCTCATCTATATGGGTTTATAAATGTTATACAGTTACAGAGAAATCAATACATTTCTGTCATGTCTGGCATGGGATATAGTTACTGTGCACAGCAGAGGTCTAGAGTATTGACCGTACAAATGTAATTAAGAAAGAGGATTTGGAAAAAAAAAAAACCAGCTTGTGATATTGTCACACTGAAAGTGGTTTTTGTAGCTTAGAACATCTACTCTGGCTAAATTTCCTAAATGGAGCTTCCCTGAACTGAACCTGTGACTTTCTGCAGACAAGATGCCGATCATGTAAACCAACGTTATAATTTTTTGGAAGGTAGAATATACATAACCAAATAAATAGGCCCAGTTCTGCATTTGCTTCAGATAAGGAGCAAGCCCTTTTCACTCTGAATAAGGTAGCGATATTTTCAGAGGCGCATTTAGGAGGGAATGATATATGAACAGTTTGTAGTGTCGTTTCGATATTGCATCTGCTTTTGTTTTGTATTTTTTTAATACTTAAGGCTTTAAGGTTGTGCCACTGTTACAGAATTACTGAGCAGCACAAGCAGAAGAGTCTCGCAGTCACCTCTCTGGAAGCATGGAACTTTCAGGACAGTGCAGGTGTCAAATTTAATATATTTGTATTGTTATTAAAAACATGTATGTTGTGATTTAAAGTGCAGTTGTGTTGGCAATATTCAATTATAGTTGGCTCCATAGAACCCAGAAAGGAATACACTTGCATATCTCCTAAACTAGGGAATATGCAGGGATTATGAATATGAAACAGTCATGAATGCATAACTCTAGGTTGCACATTTGTAACTGCCCAAGTGAATTCTGGCCCACATTTTTTTCAGAAGTTGCCACACATGTTAAAGTTCTACTCATTTTGCTGTACGTTCAGCTGTAAAATTAGAAAGAGCCCAAAGCTATATGCATTCCAAAGCTATCCAGGAATGCAAGGAAGGAATTTGGTAGAAGACACCTAAGCTTTAGAAAAGTTAGTTTTTTGGACTACAGTTCTCCAAGACACCAGCATGTTGGTTAATAGATCCTGTGAGTTACAATTAAAAAAAAAAGACTAAATTTCCACCTCAAAGAAATGGAGAAACCAAGGGTTTCTCTCTTTCAACCTGGATGAAACCAACTGCTACTCACTCCTGTTTAAATGGCTATTCCATCTGGTTCTTGTTTCAGCTGATATTCAAGTTAATGTTTCATCCTCAAAGAGTCTGTACCTGTTATTTCCAGGGGGCGACGGTTTCAAATCATTAGATGCTTGAAATGTTCCCTTTAACCGCTAGTGGTATAACCGGGGAACAGTAGTGGATGAACCTGTCAGTTTCACATTTTCTCACAAATTTTTAAAATCTCAAAACGTATGAAGAAATTTGCACACTGGGTGGCACATTAAGTGCTACTAAAAAATGAACCAAATTCAGTCATTGTCACTGGCCAAATTCAATAGATACAAATGTTTCCATGATGGAGAGAAGATCATGTTTTTTCTCTTCCTGCCATGTAGCTATTTAAGCACGAAGAGCTGGTCACAGAAAGAGGTGGCAATCCTGATTCATCAGCGCCATAAACAAGACTGAATATGCAGGGGTCTAAAGTCAAGGCCTATACACTCAAGGCACTGAACCTCTTAGTTTCTCTTCCAACTACATACCATTTTTTAAAAACAAATTCTAGTCTTTAAATCACTTTAACATGACTTTTTCCAATTGTTCCTCACTCCATTTTTGTGATACAAACCCTGTGTAAAGATTAATCTCTGTCCTTTTCACGGAACTAAAACTTCTTGAAATTCCTTTTCTCTGCTTCAGCTCCTTAAGTCCTCTTTTGTACCTCTTTCATCCAAGAAATTTTGAACCCTGAATTTGCTTAGGCCTAAGCTCCACAGCTTCCTGGAACTGAAATAGGCTTCACAACTGCAGTGTGGTTTTTGAAAAATGTCTCAGCTCCCAGTCTTGCAGGAGCAGTGTCCTTTGACACTTTATCAAAGCCTGGTTCATGGAACTGTATTTTATTCACTTAACTATTTGCTTTGTTTACCTAGCACACATAGGACTCATGAGCTAATCTATGAGCTAATTGATTACCTGTCAGCATTTCTACAGTAATATTTGTTAAACCTCAATGCAGTTATTATGGCCTAAATCCCCTAAAGCAGTGGTTCTCAACCTGTGGGTCCCCAGATGTTTGTGGACTTCAGCTCCCAGAAGCCCCAGCCACTATGGTCAATGCTCAGGGCTTCTGGGAGCTGAAGTCCACAAACATCTGGGGACCCACAGGTTGAGAACCACTGCCCTAAAGGCACCAGATCCCATCTGTTCTTGGAAGCTAAGCAGGGTCAGCTGTGGTTAGTACTGGTACAGGAGACCAGCAATGAATACCAGGTGCTGTAGACGGTATTTCAAAGGAAGGAACTGGCAAAAATCACCTCTGAGTATTCCTCGTCTAAGAAAACCCTACAGAATTCATGGGGTTGCTATAAGTGGACAGGTGAGTTGAGGACACACACACTGTACTTATTATGTATTATTTGATGAGTATGTGTTTTCACTACTCCCTCCCATGCTGTGTGAGGGCCTGGTGTTGAGTGTAAATTATTGCAACCAATCTGCTAGAGTTCTGCTAGGTTCCGCTAAGTTCCATGAATCCTGTGAGCTATCCAAGATGTTCAACCCTACCCATCTTGGATAGTACCTTTGAAGTTCAGACTAAAACCCAAAACAGATACCCCACCCCCACTGATGTGGAAATCATCCACCAACACTGTATTATCAGAATGTATGTGACTTTGTACATGTAGCTGAAGGGTATAAAGGTACTACTGTGCCTCCTGCTATTACTAGTGGAATAAGTATAGGAGCTTTCTTAACTGTGTCCTCAAAAAAAAAAAATGTTATCTGCACTACCAGTCGTAGATATTTTTATACCTGAACTGAACATGCTCCCTTCCTACTCTTCACACATTTTTAACAGCAGACAGCCGTGGAGGTCAAAAGCAGAAACTGGGCATCTTGTATGAAATCTACTCAGGCAATTGCTTCTTGTTGTTTTCCGATAATGCCTGCTTTTTCCTGAAATACTGTACACATTCTCTGGGGAAGAACTATAATTCAGCACCAAGTTGGGGGGAAAATTCTGCTTTGGACTACAACTGCCAGGCTTCTCTAGCCAGAATAACCATGGATTCTTGGAATTATAGTCCTAAAAGTTGACTGTTCGATGCTTTGTATCAGTGACAGAACACGTGCTTTGTATCCAAATGAAACACTAGGTGGAAAGATCAGGTCTCTAATAAGACCAAATGCCTCTTTTTGAGAGGATAGAGCAGGGATGGACAGCTTGCAGCCTCTCAAAGGCCTTTGGACTGCAATTTCCATGAATCTTTTGTACTGGATGTACTGCAGTGATGGGATTTGCTGTCCTACAACACCTGAAGGAGCTTACAGTCCACACCCTAACTTTGTCAATCAGAGTAAATTTGGATGCAACATCTGCGGAATTTTCCCCATTTGTAACACCATGAAAGGCCCAGGAGCCTTCTCCAGTTTTCACTCTGGTGACCCTAATAAAGACTGCTGGCCTAGAGAGGCAAATGGTCTGTCATGATATTTGTGTTAGCTTCCCAGATTCCAGGAGCAAGTTGTCCTACCTTTTGCCTGTGACAGAAGTCCTTTTGAATTTCTGAGTATGCAACTTTCTACAACACATATTTCCATCATTTGAAAAACTTTATCCCTATCCATGCGAAAGGAACCAGCTTTTCACATGGCTTAAAGTACCTTTGACTTTACCTTGTTGTCTTACTGACTTGTACTTTTGACTTGTTGGTATGGACAGTTTAGTAGCCTCCATGCAGTGCCAGACACCCCCTGGCAATTTCTGCCCATTGAGAAGCTGTCAAAGTTACAAAAAGGAGAGCAGGCCATATTATTTTCGGGCCCATTGGCAATGCCTCGATGTGGGTGGGGAGAGAGAAAAGCCCACACCTGTCACATTTCTTTCTGTTATGTGGTGACTAAAAATCCACAGCGCCTCTTCATCCCTCCCACAGAGTTTTAATGTAGCTATATGCACTCAACCACCCAGGCCAACTTTCCATGGCCAAAGAACAATCCCAATTCCCTCCCCTTCAATTTCATTTAGCACTAAAGTTATGTCATCTTTTCGTCAGATTAAGGCCACTCCATTGTGCCTCGGGTTGAAAACTAGCTCTCAAGAGCAGCAGCAGGTGGAGGTGGAGTGCAAAAATCATTACGACTGATGGCTGGCCACCTGTGCAGCTGGGCTGCCGGGAGGAATTTGAAGGATGAAAGGATTCAGGGGAGGGAAAAAAGGGAAGGGAGAAGAAACGTTCTGGCTGTGAAAATGTACAACGTGTCGGACAAGTTGAGGATTGATTCCCCCCTGGTGAGCTCACGGAAGCCCAGATAAGTACTTCCTCTGACATCTTCCATTAGCTTTCAGCTAAGATTCAAAGCCTACTTACACAGAGGAAAGTCCCATTGAAATCAATAGAGCATCTCTCTGAATCAATGTGGTTGGGATTGGAATGTGACCTCAAAGGCAAGTCTCAACCAAGGGTGAGAATTGTATGACTCCCTCCTTGGTTGGACTACAAGTCTCAGCAGCCTTAGCAAACATGGTCAGTGGCAGGGCATATAAAAGTTGCAGCTGACCAATATCTAAAGGACTGTGTGATTCCCACCCCAGCTTTACATATTTACTTGGGAGCAAGGCTTGTTGGAGCATGGTATGGTGGTTTGAGTGGACTAGCTCTGGGAGAGCAGGGTTTGGATCCTTACTCAGCTACAGAAATCGTACTGTCTCAGCCTAAAGAGAAAGGGAGTGGCAAACCTCTTCTGAATAGTCCTTGCTAAGAAAATGTTATGACATGGTTGACTTGATAAATTGGAGTTAATTTGAAGGTGCATAGCAACAACAAAGCCTTGTTGACAACAGTGAGACTTCTGAGTAGCCTTGCAGAAGCTCGTCTTGATGCTTTCAGTTGTTCTGAATTTCATTTGAGGATGCTCTCTCCATTTCTTTCCTAAAGTTTTTTTAAGTCTTTTATTCATTTTATTTTAAGGGTTTTTGTCCCCTGCTTCAAGACTGTACAGCAACAGTGAAACAATAAAAAGATAACTCCGCATCTGACCAATGTGATGAACTATCACAACCTGGTCTGACTGACATTCTGTTGCAACCTCTTGCCAGGAAATGAACTGAACTGCTGTTGCAGATGCAATTACTGTTAACTGAAATACTAGTGATGAAATAAATGCCTTTGGGATATGTGACTTTGGTCACAGGGCATTGACACTGTAATGCTTCACGGCTGCTAGAGCACAAACAGATCTCCTCACAGAATAACAGTGGACTGGAGCGTGGAAAATGTTCCCGTTTTCTCTCCATGTATCTCTCTCCCTCTATCTCCTCTCCTGTGTATGTGTATATCTTCGGGTATGCTCACACCCAGCTGCACTGCAAAGACACAGTTCAATACTGACATTCCATGAAACAATGAAGCTGCAATTTAAGCAAACAGCATCTATTTTTTAAAAAAGGTCCAGAATTAAGACTAGGACTCCCTGATTTTAGGCTTTATCTACATGCTAACATTTTGTGCTGGATTACAGATTGGATAAGATTAGATCATAGTAAATTTCTGCTCTTTGAAAGAACAGGTATTGATAATGGTCTGCATTACTATTTGTGGTATTAAAAAAAACAACCACAAAAAATGATTTTTTGAGCACCTTTTAAGAAGAAGTCTATATTTTACATGGAAAAAGTTCAAAGATTGATTATGTCCCAAACTGCCCCTATGGATATCTCCTACAGAAGCCTGTCACCGAGATGAGCTTAAAATTCAGAGGTGGTGGACTTATAAAGAATTTGGTAAAATTTGAAAATAGTACATTTATGTTTAAGAAAAGAGAGGAACTTCTGGAAGAGAGGTTTGATTGCATATGGTTCCTATATGTATGCTTGCACTCTAGATTCAATCAGGATTGTAGGGAAGGGAAGATAAACAATGAACAGACAGACGTAGATATTATCCTGGATGGTGGAGATAAACAGTTAACATCAAAGTCTTATAAAGTATTATTAAAATGGGATCTGGAGCAGGAGGCGATAAAAAATATGATGCTTAAATGGGCTCAGAATGTTGGGCATCCAATCGAATTACAAAACTGGGAACAAACATGGAAATATTTGAATTTTATAAGATATCAAACATTTAAAGAAAATTATTATAAAATGTTTAAAAGATGCTGTCTAACACCACAAAACTTGGAAAGATTTATAAAGGAAATAATGAGAAGTGGTGGAAATGTAAGGCTGAAAGGGGGACTTTTTTCCATTGCTGGTGGGACTGCAAACAAGTCAAAATATTTTGGAAAAACATCCATTTAGAAATTTCAAAAATATTAAATACAAATTTTCCCATGCTACTTGAATGTTATTTGTTGAACATGGTTTAGCTAATTGAAGGATATATTGGGAGGTGAAATAGGAAAATCTTTTTATATTTGATAACTAGCCAGATTATTATTTGCCAGAGAATGGAAAAAAGAGAAAGTCCCAGAAATAGATGATTGGTTATATGGGATATATGATCTGATGCAAATTGACAAACTCACTACATTGTTAAAAGATAAATCTTCGAATAGATACTGGGAGGAGTGGCAGGGTGTCTGTAGTTACCTGGAAAAGAGATGGGAGACTTTGTCAATAATCGCGCTGAGAGATTGTGGATAGCTATTACTATGGAGTCTCGATCATAGAGTCTGGTTTATTTTATTTTATTTTACTTTACTCACCTTATATCGGTATTGGGGATATTCATTAATGAAAAATTAATAATTGTATGTAATTCTTGTACTTCTGGTATTGTATTAGGTTGTATAGGCTTTTCCTTTTATAATGTGCTTTGTTTTCTCTGTGTTAGTGTTTGTAATTTCAAAATAAAAGAACTTGAGAAGGAAAAGAGAAAAAAACCTGTCCAGAATTTGGAAGGCATTTTTTAAAATTACAGTTCCCAGAACCCATCACCATAGCCAGTGTCCATGCTGTCTGGTGTTCTGGGAGCTGTAGTCACAAAAGTATCTTCTCCAGGCTCCATGTTTGTCAGATTTAGTCAATGAGATTTGGCTGTTCACCACAAATGTAGATTTCAAACAGTCACGTACTGCTATATTCAGACATTATGCTCAATCAAGTTATATTCATTTGTGTAAGGAGCATGGGGCTGAGCACAATGGTGCCATCTTCACTGTGCTCACTTCCTCATTGCCAGCCTCTTTTCACTGAACAGGGGATTTTAAAGGCTTCCTCTTGACCAACTGTGCAGTATATCAGAGATTAATATTACCAGCAGTAGCATTTTAATCAGCCATGCTTCATGCATATAATCTGGAAGTAAAGGGAAAATTGTTTCAATATTTTTTCCCCTCATTTTCAAGGGTTGCTGTTCTGGTGAACTGTCTTTCTATTCTCATATTAGCACTTCTGAGGCAATGTCAGGTTACATATAGGGAAGGGCTATCTTCCCCTCTCAGCCTAGGCAAAGATAAGGCCAGCCCTGGGCATGGTGTTCCCGCAGAAGGATTACATTTGTTGAAATGATCCTGTCCCATGGCTATACTTGTTGGCAAAGGACTCCAAGAGGCTTGAGGATATACAACCAAGAAGGAAGGAAGAAGTCAGAAAGTCAACTGACAGAGCAATGGAAGCCTTCTGGCAAGTTAGTCATCGATTTTCTCATTGAGGCTGAGAACTTGCTGCAAACTGCCAGGACAGTCTTTACTGTCACATTGCCCAGTGTGTAATTCTAGATGGCCTGTTAAGGAAGGCTGATTTCTGGGCAAAGCCTAGAAAAGTTACTTTTTTGGACTATATCTCCCAGAATTACCTAGAGAGGATGATCCCAACCCCCCACCAACCATTCTGGCTTGAGGTAGTTGCAGTCCACATAGTGTCATTGTTAAGTTCTGGCTCGAGTAGCTCAGGCTGGCCCTTATCCTGTTTTGCACAGAACATCTAGTCTACAAAGGTTCAGAGTTTAGGTTTTCAAGGTCATTATCTGGAGCAGGGGTAGGGAGACTACGGTATGTTGAACCCAGAGGTATTTTTGCAGCCTCATCCCACTGGACTGCCCAAATTCCTTTGAATCCATTCATCCCCATATTTTTTTTAAACAAAAGATCAATTGAAATCTGCTCCAGAACACTCCTAAAACATGGCAGTTGTGCTGATCTAACTATTATGATTACCACATTCCCCCAAAAGTAGAAAAAATGGTCAATTTTTGGCTGACATGGGAAGTGACGTCACGTCACTACCCATTCCAGCATAGTATATTCATTAGGCCTGCTGGCCCCAGTGAAGTAGCCCAACCCTCATCCAGAACATGGCTGGGAAAATGTTGGATGCTATGATACTTCCTTTGCCTTGCTTTAACAAACTGGGACTCAGAGTGACCAACAATAAAATGAATAAAACAAGTTAAAAATATAAAATAGATTAATTAAAGCATTCAGCTTTAAAATCAATTAAAAGTAATTTTAAAAAAGGAAATCTTGCCTAAAGCAAAAGTATCATTCACAGCAACCCATTCTAACTGCCATTAAGACCTGTAAAGTTTTTGCCTGTTGGTTTTTTTGGAGAAGCATACTCACAATCTCTTATCATTGGTCATGCTGGCTGAGATTTCTGGGACTTGTAGGGCAAAATATATCTGGAGAGCCAGAAATTCTCATCCCTTTGCAGAGTTTTTGTTTGGTCATAGCACTCCACTAGGGCAGTCACTGAACAAGTCGTTCCAGTTGTGATTCATTGAGTTCAAATATGGCCCAAAGGCTTTGTTCTTCGGGCTACCAGAAGTTTAGCAAACACTCTTTCAGCAGTTCTAGGTTCACAGAAGGAACAGAAAGCTTATGGAAATACAGGATTCCAATACATTTTTAAATTAGGAGAAACCAGACTCTATCATGATATGTCTGACTTAGCAATCTAAAACAGGGGTGCAGTGTTCAGTATACTAAGCCACAACTCAATTCCTCCTCCCTTGCATGTACTAGATGAAATCAAGCTGTGTGGCCACAACTATGATACCATTAGCATGGCCATGACCCCCATCATCACAAGCCCTCTGGTCACAGCACTGGCTGGAACTAACAGTGTAACTTGTGAGGGATTCAGAACTTCACACTGGTAGCATGGTTGCTCTTGCAGACTCTACTAGAGTCTGGAAAGTTTTGCCCACCTCATGCTTTCCCTCTTTAGGAGGACACCTGGGTAGGGTTCTCAGGTCAGGTCCCAGGCAATGATATTTTAGGGCCAAAACATGAGACCTAAGAACAACTCCTTGTGGTATCATGTGAGAAAGGCCATAGTAATGTTATAAGTGTGATATAATGATGTAATTGAGAATGCAGTGTTAAGCATCAATCACAGTTGCACACAGTATGTCATTCAAATGAAACCCACTAAGCATCGGTAATGAGAAACATATATAATTAGTTACTTTCAAGGCAGTGCTCTTGTCCTGAGATTCTTTTTCTTGTCCTGCAGACTACAGACTCAGGACCAAGCCCCGAGATCCAGGAATTCTACACATGGGGTAGCTGAAACTGACTCCATGCAAACTTTTAGAAGTGTTTCTGAACCCAGTGCTAGAATCTTGGTGGGTTTGCCTCACCTTGTGCTTTTTCCTAGTGGCTAGAGGGCTTAGTGAGCAAAGTTCTTCTCTATTATCTCTGGTTTGTGACTGGAATTGATAACATAGAGGCCCCAGAACACTGCTGACCTGCTGCTGGTCATGACCTTTTAAAGTTCTATAAGGCTAAGGTCCATGTTATCTTAAAGACTGCATTTCCCCAAGTCTACCCATGTTTTAAAATCTGCATAGGCCTTATCTTTGTCCTGTTACCCTCGAAGGTGGATCTGGTGAGAACATGGGAGAGATCCTTCTGGGGGCTGCTCCTAGGCTCTGGAACTCTTCTCCTAAAGAGATTAAACTGGTATTCTGCTTGCAGTCCTTCCACAGACAAGTGAAGACTGTTTTGTTTCACCACGCTTTTGAACACTGATTACATGGGGAAAGGGCCTTTAATTATTTCCAGTTATTTAATTATTTCTGACTACTATGTATAGTGGTGAAAGCTGGACAGTGAAGAAGGCTGATTCATTGGAAGAGAACTGATTCATTTGAAATATGGGGCTGGACCAAGGATTGCCATAAAAACAAAGAAATGGATCTTAGAGCAAATCAAGCTTGAACTCTCTCTAGAAGCCAAGATGACTAAACTGAGATTATGGTGCCCTGGAGATATCATAAGAAGACATGACTTATTAGAAAAGAGAATAATGCTTGATAAGATAGCAGACAGTAGGAAAAGAGGAAGACAGCATTACAAGGAAGCCATGGCCTTGAGTCTGCAAGACCTGAGCAGAGCTGTTGGTAACAGAGTGACTTGGAGATTTCTCATTCATTGGGACACTGTAAATTGAAGTCTACCTGACTCCAGTAAACAACAACAAAATGTCTATTTTTGTTTTCTTTCTTTTAACAGACATGTTTTACCCAATTTAAATTATATTAGTAATTTAATTATGTTTTAAACTTTTGTCAGATATGAACTTTTTTTAGCAGTAATCAGTTTTAAATTTGTAGGCCACCCTGAATCCTGGATTAGGGTGGTGGTATTATTACTACTACTACTATGCCAGTTGGGAAGATGAGTAGATGAGTGCTGAGAATTCTTCCCAGTACTGCTTCTAGTTGAGATGGTGAACAAGTTGGTTGGAATCCCTGGGGGACAAACAGCCTTCCAGGGAGATGGCATTTAAGGAGGGTGAATCATTTTTTGGATAATCCATGGACCAGGGGTCTAAATGAAAATAATGTTGGCACTAGCTGGAGCTATAAGAGGAGGGCATTCCTCAAATAGGGTACCACAGCAGAGAAGGTCCTCTCACATGTATTGTCCCCACAGGAGATAGGCAGAGGAAGGCCCCATCCAGCAGTTCAAAGTCGTGGAACAGGCATATATAGGGAGAGGTGTTCCTTCATGCATCAAGTTCTCAAATTACTTAAGGTTTTGAATGTTATCATTAGCACCTTGAATTCAGACTGGAAACATATTGACAGCCAGTGTCATTTAAGACTGATGTTATATGGTGTCTATACGGTACTCCTCTCAGCAATGTCACTGCTGCATTTTACACTAGCTGTAAATCAGCTACGAAGGTAGCCCCAATGCAGATTGCGTCACAGTAGTCTAACTGGAAAGTTACCAGTGACTGGACTAATATGGCTCGCTATACCAAATAGCTATGTTTTATAAAATATCTAGGACTTACAGTCCACACCCATGTGTGATTCTTACCCAGACGTTAAGTCCACTGCATTCATAGGGAATTAGTCTCAAGTGTTGGGGCCTAGTTGTGCAGCTGAGCAGCCTGATCCTATTCTCATATTCTTAAGAGTCACACTGAGTTCATTCTGAAGCACTCCTGAGTTCAGTGCCAAGTAAGCGTGTCTAGGAGTTCAGCCAAAAAAGTGTTTCTCCCCCCTCCCCACAACTAAATAATACTAAATACTGTGTGCATTATTTTCTTTTCCACATTTGTCTTGGTAATCTGAGTTGGATGATCACCTTTCTCACCAACATTTGGCCTCACAGAATATTTCATTACCCATGGAGCGGCAAAAATAGTTCTTAATTTTATTAATCATATGGATTGAGTCCCTTGCCTCAAATGCAAGCACTCGGGATGAACTTAATCTGAAGTGACTGATTTAGCTTTAATGCTGCTTCTGTTTCCCACATTGATCCATCCACAGAATAAATGACACAGATAATTGCTTTTTTCTCTCTGTCTCTGTCTCTCTCCTACAGCAGGCTTTTGTGCTGCTCGTGGCTGAGCCCAGTGTTAAGCTTGTACTTTTTAGAAAAGGGCACTATGGCTATTTGTTGACTCAATAAAAAGGGTGGAAAATACCTTCAGCACACCATCATGTCATCTTATTTCTCTGCAGATGTGCAAATCTATTTGTAAAGCCTGAATAGCAATACAAAGTCATACGCAGCCAGAGATGCCTAGATGGCAATTTCATGTACAGATCATAATAGAGCACAGATGTTTTATGAGCCCTGGCAATTGCAAAATGGACATCGGTAGCAAACAGCAGCATTGAAGAAACCAGCATGTGTCTCAGCCCTGTGATATCCCACAAAGGAGGTTCTTTCATCTTTGTCCATTCCAGTTTGAGAAACCTCACTGGGGAGACCAGCAGATGCCAATTCAGTGTGATTGCACCACACTGCACATATATATGGGTGCCCACATGAGGCCTGCCTGTCTGATGCATAGCCCTGTTGTTTCATATGGATCCACTATGGATTGCTACACAACCATAGCTATGTCCAATCCACTATGACAAACAATGGTGCAAAGCCATCAGGAACCCAGACACCTGTGTCACAGCCACACCAGGGCCAGGGGGCAGACAGAAACATATAGATACAAACTGGCTGGTGGCAGAAACAAAGAGGATGTTTGAGTTTCTCCCAGAGAACTAGGCAGGAGCACAGCTCATAAGGCCACTGATACCAAGAAAACATTCTGGAACTCTGGCCAGGAAGCTGTTGATGCTGTTTCAACATAAAAGCCAGACCCTTGTGCAGCAAGAAGTGAAACCACCACCAATAGGTCATATGGAGAAAATATACTGAAGCCAGAGGTAAAGATGAAGGAACACCCCAGAGGAGATGAGGTTCAGTACACTGGACCTCTACATTGTCCACATGCTTCTTTAGGTGGGTCGCCTGATGGTACTGTTTGGGGAGAAGATTCCTTTAGGCAAGATCTCCCACCCCACAGAACACTATGCCCATACATGAAGAGCAACTGCTTGTCCAAATCAGTCCAACATTTGGGAAATGTAATATGTTCTGTTATTTGGCAGCTCCTCTGGGAATGGCGTCGGGTGAAGCTGCATAGTAGCATAACACTATGAGCAGACATCTTCCTTTATCTTTGGCCTATGGGGTTCTGTGCTGGAATTCTACATACATTTGTGCCCTGTCATTGTGGACTGCACAGCCGGGCTCATTCATGAACATGTGTTGCATAACGCTGCTGTTCTGCACGGAAGTTCCTTAGCGCTAGCATAGCATATCTTCACTGGTAGATATTTGCACTATGCTATGATCATATAGGATTGTGACCACTATGTGCCAGTCTTGGATCAATACACCACAG
Source organism: Iguana delicatissima (assembly GCA_948472985.1). Taxonomy (NCBI): domain Eukaryota; kingdom Metazoa; phylum Chordata; class Lepidosauria; order Squamata; family Iguanidae; genus Iguana; species Iguana delicatissima. The sequence continues at coordinate 396,451 of CAOKZL010001663.1, forward strand.
GCCCTTTTACACTGCACAGTTGTAGCACTATGATTCCATTTTAACTTCTGTGGCTGCATTCTATTGAATCCTGAGTCTTCTATTTTGAAGAAGTACTTCAGCAATCTGGATAAGAATTCTAACTCCCTGAACTGCAGATTCCAGGATTCTAGAGGATGTTGCCAGGCCAGCTGAAGTAGAATCATAATACTACAATTGTGAGATGTGATAGGACTCCAGAATGCAGTAATGAAGACTTTTACCCTTTGCATTTTTTTAATGAATTGTTGGTCCCATGCCAGAAGAAAGGCAGGATATAAACTGTATACCTCCATTGGCATTCTAAGCAAGCATTATAGCAGAGATGGGGAATGTGTGGCCATCCAGATATTACTGGTGTCTGCCTCTCATCATCCTTTACCTTGAACTGGAGTCCAGCACCACAACACAGGCCTTACAATGAGCCAGAGTATCTGCAAAGCCATCTAGCCCAGTATTGCTAATCTAAACCAGTGGCAGCTCTCCAGCCAGGATTCTTTCATAGCCTTAGCAGGTGATTATTGGTATTTTATTTGTGATCTTGTATCTGAGTACTAACTAGTCCTGTCCTTGCTTGGCTTCTGAAATCAGATACATTCTGGATGGTACAGTGGTATCTCTCTGAAATACTACATTCTTATCACCCCTGTACTACAGCAAAGATGAGGAAGCTTATGCATGTTGAAGGATAAATTCCAGCTGAAGATCTTGGCGGCCACAATGCAGATGAATGGAGGCAAAGGTAAAAAAAAATGGGTCCAAAAAATACCAGCATATTTTATCTTAAGTCTCGTAGTGCCAGTAACCTTAGGAATGAACTTTAAAATGGGGAGCAAGGTGGGAAATCAACAAGTAATAGTGTAAGGACGAAAAGAGAAGAAGAGAAGAAATTTGCCTTTGCTGCATCTATTGCCACAGAGTAGACTCTTATATAAGCTCTAGCCTGCGTTCAAACGGATGAGTTCTGAGTTTTCTGCCCATGTTGCGCTAGTCACCTTCTCACATGTGTCATTGCCACCAGCTCTCTGGTTTGGCTCTACCTCATGAGAGGGACACTTGGAGGTGACTGCCATTTCTTTATTCCAGAGGTTAGCCAAGACTTTGACAGGGCCACCTGTTGAGGCAGCAGGAAATTTCCCAAGAGCCATCAGGAGTCCATCCAGCAACATAAGCCTCCTGCGACAGACCCCTTCAGAGGTTCTGAGTCGCAGCAAGTCTAAACCCCATCAGATGGTGATCTATCCTTGGCAACAGAACTACAAATAGTCCCTCTACTCCCAGATCACATTTACCCCACTCAGAAGAGAAAACAGGATCCAGAATGTGACTGGAAGTGTGAGTAGGTCCAGATACCACTTGAGACAGACCCATGGTTGTCATAGCAGACATATAGCCTTGAACTGCTCCTGACGGGGTGGTATAAGCATGGATATTGAAATCCCCCAGTACTGCAAGCTGGAAAGATTCCAATACCAACACTGAGATCACACCAGTTAGCTGAGGAAGAGAGACTGCTGAGCAGCAGGGTGGGTGGCAATCTGTCCTGCGTGCCTTCTCCCCACCTCCTCTGCTTTAGGTAAACACATTCAAACCCAGAAAACTGTGGAATAGGGTGACAGGGATGGAATTTCAATACAGTATTGTAACTTCACCTTTCCAGCCCCCAGGTCTTGCCTGCTGCTGAACAGAGAACCCAGGTGTACAAAGTTGAGAGAGATTAACCCGCTCCCCAGGCTCATTGAATCAGGTCTCTTTGATGCATGCCAGGCTGGCATGTTCATCCAGAATCAAGTCCTGAATTTAGGTACAGGGCCTAGAGTCTATGACAATTTTATGACCTACGAAAACAGGATTTTAGAGCCTACAACAACATCCCCAGTGGTATGTCAAAGTGAAGCAGAGAGTTGCATACAAAGGGCCTATGAAAATCTTAAAGCAGCCCTGCCTCCAGGAAATCCTAAAGGGCCAGATATGCCTCCAGAGCCCCCTATTGCCAACCCTTGCATTGCAGACTATTTCCTAATTTTGTAAACTTGACTCATTTGGCCTCTCTTGTGAAACTGGCTCTGGACTGTGTTATACAAGAGATCCTACCTCATGCTGATTTCATTCTGTGTGAGTTCATAATGGCAGTCAGCTCAGCGAGTATAGCAATAAGCAGATACTGGACAGGCTGTTAAAAGCTGTTTCTCACATGTCAAAGAATACCTCTAAGGAGATAACCAGAAAATGACTCAAGACTCATGCCAAGAGGCTGAGCTAGCCTAGCTGTGGTAGGTAAGAACAGACAGAGCTGCGATGCAGAAAGTCAAACCTCATTTCAAACTTTGCCCCTGCTGTGAACTCACTGCAGTTTCTGTAGGGCCACTTAGTACCTCAGCCTTTGGAAGAGAGAGGGATAATAATACTGACTTACCTATGGTACTGACCTACTCTCTGGATGGTTAAGATAATGTACATGAAATGCTTTGAACACTTTGAAGCACTACATAGATGTTACACGATATTGCTGCTGTTATTATTATTTAATGTTGCTTTGCCTTTTCTGACACTGAGAGCACAAGCTGTGAACTCTGAAGTAGGCTTGCTGGTGGGTATCTGATACATTTGACCCTTCCAATTTATCAAAGAAAGGTATGAATCTTCAGTTATTTCCTGCTCAAGACACCATTCCCCCCCCCCCAAAGCAACTAATCAGCATTAAACAACTGGCCATTTAGCTGTTTCTTCATAGCTTGTGTACATAATGACATTGTCCAAAGCCACTGCCATGTTAATGCCAGTGAGAGGTGGAGTAGGATCACTGAAAGATATGTGTTATATCTTAGGCACAGAAAAGCAACTTTTAAAAACTGCAGCTCCCAGAATTCCCCCAATCAGTGGAAAGATTCAGTGGAAAGATTAATGGGGAAATCCTGAAAGTTGTTCAAAATGTAAAGTTTCTAATTTTTGGTTTTGTGTCACCATGGTTAAACAGATTTGAGCTGCAGATTTTCAGCAATTGCAAGATGAGTTCATATAGCTGTAGATTCAGCTGCCAAGTGGATCAGTTCAAATGTTTGAGAACTCTTGAGCTGGCCCAAGACATTTGACTGCCTCAGACAAAGTACAACATGTCCTCTACACTCACCTCATCCATTGAACAGAAACCAATGAGACGAACAATTGAATTTTTCTTCAACATTGGCAACAGGCCAGATCAAGTGGGGACAGCAGGCTTACTTATGGGGTGCATGTCTGACAAGCTGCGTGGTACACAGAATTGTGTCTTACAACACGTCAACACTTTTCCCTTTGTCCCAGCATCCACAGTGCATTGCTCTAGGGATGTAAATCTTTCTTTACTTTATATTCATATGTAACAAGAAATAATTTGAAAAGTTTTATTCCTGCAAGAGTTTTTCTACATTTTTTCAGTATTTTGTACCTTGGGTACTTTTAGCAAAAAAGCTCAGGCCATTTCCTCACAGGGTGAGGGAATCGCCCCGAGCCACTACTTACCGGATCTTCTGGCAGTCCAGTCCAGTCCGGGGTGAGGAGGAGCAGTGTGTGATCGTCGCTCCACACTGCTCCGGTGTCCAAAATGGCGGCTTCTGTTTGGTCGTGGGTCTTGGTGAAGCTCACCAGCCTAAGGCCTGCCCTCGGCAGATCGCAGGCTCACACTGGTGCGAGCCTGCGAATCTGCACAAAGGAGCAGGCTCGCAGTGGCACGCTCTGTGCTTTTGAAAGACCGGAAAAATCAGGCCTTTCAAAAGCATGCTGGAGGACCACTTGGGGTCATTCCGGAGCGGACTGAGGTGTGGATCTACGGTAAGTAATCCAAACCCAGTCCACTCCAAGGTGCAGACGTACTCCTTGGAGGACACACTGCACTGTTTTAAATACCCCATGTGGAAATGGCCTCATTTCAGCAAAACAGTTCTTTTTTTGTGCAAAACCCAATATTTTTGTGCAGAAAAGTTTATTTTGCACAGAACTTCTCTCTACACAAAAAATATTTTAGAGCAAATGATTTTTTTTTTCTGCAAAAAGTTCTCAAATGTAAAGATATTTAGTAGAGTTGACCATTTTCTTGACAGGGTGTCTATATATATATTGAGACATCCTTTCTCATCAAAGGGGAGAATAATTGTTGATAGTCATTATACTCAGTCAAGAAATCAGAAGAAGGCTAAGACTGCGAAAGGCAGGCATGAAAGGAATAGGTTAATGGCAATCCCAGATTCTTTAAACTCCTACCTCGCTTTGCAAACTGATGAATTTAATGTTGAAATATCTTAATATTTTCTAAACATATTCATAAGATAAGTTGGAGCGTATTGTCTTTTAAATTCGGTCATAAGAGTGGTTGAAGTTTTTTAAAACCAGATGGTGGAGGAAACTTTTTTTTTTCCATTGAGGGTCACATTCCCTTGGCTGTAATCTGTTGGGAGCCACGCGTCAGACTAGACATTTAGGGGAAATTGTGTTCCCTGTTATTGACACATCTTTCCATCCCACAAAAACACCCTTCCATCCTTCAGAATTGCATGGTTTAGCAATCAGAATTGCAGATTTAACTCATGTCTACCTTCCAATGATCAATTACAAAACAAAGCATGTATCTTGGCAAGAGATGGAACAGAAGAAAAGCACATGCTAGGACAAACAGACATCTTAAACAGCTTAAAGGAAGATCATGTCTAAATTCAGGCTAAGCATATCATATAGGTTATGCCAACGGTAATCATGAGTATGGACGGAAGTGAGACCACCCTTTTCTCTCTCCTCTCTCTCTCTGCTGTCATGTGTTCTAGACCTGCTCCCCACTTCTTCTCCCTCTGTTTTCCTTCCCACCACACAGACTGCTGTGGAACATCCAACTGAGTGTGACAGAGGTATGAATTGCCTGCATTCACATTACTTGAAATGGAGTTATAAGCTGTATATAGCCCAGGGGCTACTGCTTGCCCATCTCTTTTTAAAAGGTTGGCAATTAGATAATTGTAAGCAAGAATTGAAAATTAGAAGACCTAGCATTGCTATGACATTTCTACATGCAGTTTACCCTAAAATAAGATTTCATTCATTTTAAGAAGATAAAAGGGGACTTTACACTAGGTCAGGATAGTAACAGAGTTGTAACACAATCCTGTAAAGGTGTATTCATTTGTTTTACTGAGTTTAAAGAGGCTTGCTCCTTAGTAAGTGAAGAAAGGCTTGCAACCTTGATGTGTTTTTTGTAAAGTCTGCCCAGTACACAGCAAAATGTAAAAATGCTTTCAGAACTTTGTTTACCATCCAGATAACCTTCAACTATAGCAACTAATGATAGCCTTGCTGATAGCTGTGTCACAGAAGCACAGAGCTTCTCATTTCCAGAATGAAAAGAGTGCAGACATATGTGATAAAATGAATACACAAGGTTACTTGGAAATCAGTCTGGCAACTACCTCTGCCTATCAAAAGTGTGACCCCTGTATTAGATTCAACACATCAAAAAGGCCAAAAGTTACATCATCATGTCATTGTAGAGAAACAAAGTGATGGAAAGACATGCCCATCTAGAAGGCTGAATACAAACTATCCTCTCAGGAAATCATGTACTCAGAGCATTTCAGCTTTATGTAGTGAGGGAACATTGGCTGAGATCCTACATTGCTTCAGCATAGCATAAATATCTGCCAGCATAGTTACATTATGCAATTCCTGAATAGAACATCAACATAGTACAGTGTATGTGGATCAAACATCAGTGTGCATGGCCGGCAACCAATTGAGCAGTTGCAATGTGTAGTGCAGAAAGGCAATGCACAGAAACAATGTATATTCCCATGTCGCTCTGTGTACTTTAAAGTGACATCATATGCTCAGCTCTGTTTATACTTCTGAAGGCCGGATATCACAGATATGTATGTATGCATATATTTATACACACAAACATGCACACACACACATATATATACACATACATATATATATATACATACACACATATATACAAACATATATACATATATGCATTTCATATATACATATGAAAAATCCCTCCACATACATAGTGTAACTCACTCCTGCATATGTCACTAACAGATTCCTTGTGTGTATGTGGGCATATATAGATATTGGAATGTAATGGCTGCTTGGTGAGTGGTTATTCATGCAGTCCTTGAGTTGCAAATATTACAGTCCTTTCAGACCAGTTTCTCAGAACCTTCCAGAACTTGTGTTGCAATTCTCATCCCTTTGCCTTTACTTTTTCATGTAGGTACATGCTACAAGAAGCTTGCTAACGGTGAGTACTAAGAATGAGCACATCTGTGCAAGGTGGCATGAAGTTGGTGGTAGTGGTACAAGATAACCCACTGTCTGAAGTAAGGGGACTGGTGCCACTGCCGCCTACCATTGCAGTCACTCCCTATGCCTTAAAGAAGCAATAGTTGTCTTGTTGCTTCAAGCCTTAGACCACTGAGCATGTATTAGGAATTCAGAGAACTAAATGAAGAACAAGAGGACTGGCTTTCTTACGGATGATACAAAACAAGTCACATTAAACTCCAGGCAACTGGAGCTAAAACACATAGTTTTGATAATATCCAGAGACTAAAGGTTGAGTAGATGCACATTCCCAACAGTGAAAAAGGTTGTGGGAAAGATTGAGGGTACGAAACAGGATAATTCAAGGTCCAAAATGTATTGATTTGGCTTATCATTTAACAAGAAAAAAAAAAAAAAAAAAGCCTGCACATGGTATGAACAATGAAAAGCTTTGATACATAAATATCTCAAAGAAAATATGTATTTAAATCTAATTAGTAAAATTTAAGCAAGAAATAATTTTGTCAAAAGACATTATTCAAAATTAATTGTATCTAACCTGAACTTGTTATGCTTAAGCCTATTTTGTGTAGGTGTTTAATTACTTGGAATTCTTGTAAAAGTCAAGATAGTGAAATCAGATTTATGGGGTAGCAATTAAAATCAGCAATGAGTAATATCTCAGAAACTGTATACATATGGAGAAATTTGGAGGGTCAAAGAATTTCTTTTGATAACTAAACTCCTTTGCTGCCTATCAAAAAAAAAAAGCTCTATAGTTAGGTTTTGATAAGAATATAGACTCAGCTATGTTGACTTTTGAAATAACAAGAAAGGTTTAGGACATATCTTCGTTGATTTTAAGTTTTTTGATATTTGTATTTTATTAGATCTGTGTTCATATTGAAGGGGTTAAATCCAAGGAATTGCTACTTGAATAGAAAAATAAGCGAATTGAATTGAGTCTCTGAGTGAAATAGCAGATGTCTTTGTCTTATCTCAGTTTTAAAGAACGGCCTTGCAACACTCGCTCAGGCGTCTGGGAACTAAGAGGGAGTTAGGCATACTCCCTACTACCTCATTTTGGCCATATGCATCATTTTGTATCATTTTCTAACTAACTCTTTGTTCTCTTCTGTACACGTGTGTGCTAAGTTAATGATGTAATGGAAAGTTAACCAAAGATCTTTTTCTTCTGTGATGGGCTGGCTAAATGAATGATTGATTGCTGACATAGAAGACCAAAGGTATATAGTGATGCTGCCTCAATTAATCTGCATGACAATCCTGAAAATAGTTGTCGTCCTTGCGCAAGTAAATTGTTAACAATAAAAAGGCTTTTTGATTTTTCCCTGGAAACCTGGTCTTTGTCTCTTTTCTGGCCACAACAATATAAATAGAAGAAAGATTCCTGTAATATAATTACTGCTAGTATAAAATGTGGGTTGCAACCTGCCAAAGAATCTTAGGGGTACACTTTGCTTTGTAATGTTTTTACTGCCATTGCGAAAATTAACAGGCAAAGGCTCCCAAAATATTGAAATATCAACAGATTATCTGAGGTAAAATAAAATCACTGCAAATGTTAGCAAGAGATCCAGTTTGCTAATGCTATTTTTTTGGACTATAAAACTAACAATCCCTTGGCCAGCATGACCAGTGGCAGTGCTGCTGAAGGATTCTGGGAGGTGTAGTCTAAACTGTAGATTTGTAGAGCTGTGTTGGGTGTTTCCAATCACATGCAGCCTGCATTTTGTAACTGGAGAAGCCAGATATTGAACCTGGGACGTTCTTCATGCAAAGCATATGCTCTTCCCTCAACCTGTGTTCCCTGACTATGTGGCCTGTACGTTTCTGGAAGCTGTTGTCCAAAAGGTTAGTTCCAAAGCTCTAGATATAGTCACACAAAACACTGGCTCAAGAAACCTAGTGTGCTTTTAGATGGGGGGTCCCCAGCACTGACAAAGGGCATTGTGTAATTTGGCCCTTAGTTAAGCCATTAAGTCTGTCCACGGGAGTAAGTATTTGCAGAAGTTTGGATAGCGAACCAGCGTATAGCCACAGCATGAACCAGCTTTAGGTTTTAACCGGTTGATTATAATACAATCTGCACACAAGCACAGCTCTGATAAGTACAAAGCAAAGTACATCATAGAGTACTTCCTGAAAAGGAAAAAAAAAAAGTGAAATAATATTGAAAGAAAGTGTGGGGGAAACACAGGAGGGTTTTAAGTGGAGCATGACACCATCTGGACACGCTGATGGGTAATTATATGGTAAAAGTGTCATCTGGTAGCACCCTTTCATATCCCACTTTTGTTTACTATAACCCTTCGTTGCCTTGTAACACCTCACAGAGGCATTTCCAGTCAGCTTAGAGGATAAAGCAGTAAAATTATAATAGCTAGTAAAATCTAAGGGATTTTAAAATGTCAGGTATTATATACTTCCATGAGAAATACCAAGGCCTAGTATTTTCTCCTAGACAGAACCCAAGAGAAAAAGAACCTGACACACTCATGGGTTGGGAGGAGCACAGAATGGGAAGAAAAGCAACCAAAGATTCATCAGTGACCATATTACTCTTGTCCTGGCCACATCATGCTGTTGCAATCAGGCCAGAGCTGCTCACCATCCTTCAGCTGAATTCACAACTCCAGCATGAATTTGGGAAGAAATCCAAGTGTCATACTGAATTATGAAAGACAACCAGTAGCATGAATCTTTAAGATTATTTATGATGTACTTTGCTTTGCACTTACCAACGCTGCCCTGGTGCGCACACCAAGTTCTAAACCAGCGGTGCAAACCTAAAGCTGGTTTGTGCTGCGGCTGTGTGTGGGCGAGCTGTCCAAAGGTCTACAAGTACGCACTCACATGGACTGTGGCTTAACTGGGGGTCAAATTAGATATCACAAAGGAGAGTCATCTGTTGTTTTTTTAATTAACTAGCAACCACAGGCAGCACCTTTGAAAATCACAGGGGAAATGCTCTGGAAGATAATGTTTAACCCTTTCTCCAGTGTAACCCTCTCTCAAGTTGCTCTTAGTCTTGGGGTCAGAAAAAAGACAGAAACAGTATCTGTAACTTTCTTTCTTCTTCCTCCCAATACCTGAACTAAGCTGCCCAGGGAAACGTTAAGCAGAAATCAGATCCAGCCTTTACTCTTTACCTCTGCTACCAGCCCACCACCACTTGCTAGCTCAAAACATGGGCACATTGATGCATCCGTCTTATACCTTAACTTCCAGCCTAAATAAATGTTTCAGTATAATACCCCAGCATCCACTTCCCAAAACCTAATAAAGCACTAATGTGGGAGAGATGAAATGAAACATGGACTTTAATAGTACCACTATCTATAAACAGATCTGCAACATTGTTGTAGGCACAATTACTCCAAGAGGCTTAGTCTCTGGTCAGTCACCTATGCAGAATTGCTCTTTAAAATTTGGTGTAATTTTCAGATACAATGCATCTTTATGTGCAAAAGTTTCTCTCCTTTTTGCTCTCCCTGTTTCTAAGTGTAAATAGTTGTCCTTATTCAATCCTTGTCTTAAACAGGAAGTTTAGTGATACCTCAAACAAGCTTAATGAAACTTGTGTTGACTAATGTGCTAATCTATTAAGGAAATTAAATAATCACACTTCTTCCAGTTCTGAAACAATGTCAGTTCTTTGACTCCAAGAAAGGGGCACAGTCCCACAACCTTAACTCTGACCTACCAAGTTTTCTCCTTCTGATGACTTTCTCTCCTTTCCTCCACAAGGGCTTTCCTATATAGAGTTTGTATTACAGTGAGACAGATCCTGCTTCTCGTAATAATCCCCCATAGGGTGTTGGTGTGCTCCTCAGAGATTTTCCACAGGAAGACTTTGGCCTTTTCCGCATGACACTCTTATAGCACGATTATTCCACTTTCAACCTCCTAGGGAATCCTGGGGTTTGCAGCAGCCAGCCCCTCTCGAAGCTTCAAACCCCAGGATTCCCTAGGAGGTTGAAAGTGGAATAATTGTGCTATAAGAGTGTCGTGCGGAAAAGGCCTTAGCTGGGTAAGAACTTTCCCCACTAAGAACTAGTCCAAACTGAAGAGGATGATTCGGAAGCTACAATTTTCACAACACAAATTACCACTCTACATTATTCACTTGAATGAAAGGCATAAGTAGGGACTTAAGTTTTCAGGAGGAAACAGGACTGAGAAGTAGAACTGTGGCATCAGTGAATGCAGCCTTAATAAAAAAAATGTGGCCAAAGGTGGGAGGGCACAGAATCAATCATATAGCCACTCATACATAGAAACATAGAATCATAGGGCTGGAAGGCTCATCAAGTCCAAACTCCTGCATCTTATAGCTTGGTCTTGCATATGAGGCGAAATTTATGGAGAATCTGGAGAATCTAAGCTTTCACCAAAAAATTAAAATGTTTCCAGAACTCCTTGTTGTGGAGAATGCTGGTAAAGCAGAATAAATTACTACTAGGAGGGAATTCTGTAAAATAAGATTCACTAGGACCTTGCAGAATATCTGCTCTCCAGTATTCAGAGAGGCTATTTAATTTCTCATTTTCCAGTCATTTACATTCACTTGCTATTTCTTCTCAATTCTTGTTCCAAAGTGAGTATGTCCAGAATTATAAACAGAGGCATTTGTGCTTAATTTGTATAGCTCATTCTAATCACAAAATTAGCATTTTAAAAATACTAGTTCTGCAAACTGAATAAAAGTTCAAAGAGCAACAACAACAGCAAACCTACCAGAGAAGTGCATTTCCACTAATTCTTTGCCAAAGGAAGAAAAGTGTGGGAGCAAAGGGTGCATTTTCAAATCACCCATCACTTTTTTATTTACAATGATTGAGGGGAGGGAAGATGCCTGCATTTATTAAGGATTAAGATGGCATAAAAATTGTCTTTATTCTGCTTTTCTCCCCAAGAAATTGTGCTTGTTGGTTGCTGTGAATAACACAAGGACCATCTTGCGGCACTTCTAACAACTAACAGATCTACTGTGGCATAAGCAACAGTCTCCCCTACTCCAGGAAAAAGGTATTCCGTAATGTATTTGTAGTTCAGGGTGCCACAAGATGATATTTTCTAAAAACTGATGCATGATTTTGGACAGCTGAGACTAGCATCATGATGGCTTAGTTTTGGTCAACACAGCTGGTGTGAGACTCAGCTGCTGCAAAAGGACTTGTTACGCTTTCCAACATGTACCAAATTCTTTCATGACATCTCCCTCTTGGACAGCATGTCTACTTCTGGGATAATGTTTCCATGAATAATTAAGATCTCATTCAAAAATTAGAGTTAGGTAACACATAGCCACACAGCTAAGTATTACTTTTTATTATTTAAGAACTTAAAGGGGACTTATTTACAAGGGAACTCACAGACATATATATGAATGCACTGTTCATTTTATTTTTACACCCCTGATCAGCAGAAGCTGACATTTCTGGATGAATGCATGCTGGAACTGTTAGATTAGAAGTGTAGAACCTTTGTTCCTGCAGATGATTTGAACTCTCCATTGATCATATTGGCTACTGTCACTAGCCAGTGATGTCCAGAACATCTGGTAACCAAAGGATTTCTATCCCTGTACTTAATAATTTGATTCAGATCCCTGTCCTATTCCAAGGGTTCACAGTGAAGAAATGCTTCCACATACAAAGATTTGCAAATGTAGATTGCTGAAAGTCCTCCTTTTCTCTAGAAATCAGTTTTGCAAGTGGTTCTCCCCACCCCTCTGCAAAAGAGAAATCAGTTCTGGATTAATTTGCTTAGAATGTAGTAGCCCTACAGAAGGAAAAAAAAGAAAGAAAGAAAGAAAGAAAGAAAGAAAGAAAGAAAGAAAGAAAGAAAGAAAGAAAGAAAGAAAGAAAGAAAGAAAGAGGTATACCCACTTAGAAGAAATCCTTTATTGTCAAAAGACTCTAACACCTCTTCATTAATAATTCTCTTTTTGGAAGTGAAATACAACCATTTTCAATGTAGATATGTGGCAAAAACACTAGGCTGATACAATAGAACTCACAAATGAATAGAACTCACAAATGATCAAGTTTGCAGAATGAAAGTGGGAGGATTTAAATAAGTAGGAAAAAAGAGTTGAAAATTAATTCCTGAAATTAATTCAGTTACTTAGCATGTATTCTGGTTTTATTCACAGACAGTTTGCTACAAGCACTGGGGTGGGGGGAACAAAGCACAAAAGGGTAAAATGACTTGTCGGGCAGCACATGACACTGAGGTCTGTTGTGTCACAACTGGAGACAGCCAAGAACATTCACATATCCAATGCTGCTGCTGCTCATGATCATCATCCCACCACTCTGCCTTTTTAGGTCCCAGAGCCAAAATGGCTTGCAAAAATTGAAGAAATGAAAAATGCAAGGCATACAAAATTATTTTAAACTGTCTGTAAAACTAAGAAACATTTTAAATCATCTCCATTAAAAGGCAAGAGATTAAATCACACCTCCCCTATGGATGAAAATGTAAGTATTGACAATTTGCTGCTCTTTCATGGTTGCCAAAATCTGATGTCTCAAGCAGGCTGTTTCACCCTATCCAACCCAAAGACAAAAACACCAACTGTATTTGATCAGATAAACTGTTTGGCCTTGTTCAAAGCAGCTGATGTCAATGATGCTATCATCATGCCATCACGGTCTGTCACTGATAGTGAGGCCAGAAGGAAGAGAGGCCACACCCTGTACTTCCAAACAGTTGCTTTATTGTACAAAATTGCCTTCACATATGATAAACAGACAACTTCTTCACTTTGTGAAATATATCCATCAATGAATAGGGAAGTCTGTATGCAATGAACTTGTTCAATGATTGCTAGGGAATCAGTCATGTGAATTCAGCCTCAAACCACTGCTGACCTACACTTGGCACCATTTAAAGCTATGGAAGTCAGCTGAGCTGCATGAAAAAGAGATGACCCAAGCACTGAAGCAGAGAATTGGCTGTAGTGAAAACGGCATCTTTTAGGGCTGGCATGACAAAAATATTTGCTGCATTTTTTCCCCCGGACACTTAGGCAGTTTTAAGGAACACAGCATCTGTTCAGATCCATGTTCTCAAGTACCTAAGAAAAGACGGATAGTGTCAGTTTTCCCAGAAACCTCGTGGTAAACAATACAGAAAGCAGATGAGTCAGAGGGAAAACCCCATAGGTATAGTACCAGGAAGCAGTATTGTAGAATGCTAACCACGGAGTGCTTTAAGATCCTCCTGTGGAGTGGCTTTGGACACACCTAACTGCATTACACTTACAATTTCCTGAGAAGAAATTTCTTGAGAAGGGAGTGTTTATTCTGTATGCCTACAGGTGCTTCACACCCTTCTTCACTGATACTGAAACTTTCTACTACAACTGGGGTGGGAGAAATGGGGCTACTCCAGTGTTTAGGCAACAGTTCCCATCAGCCCTATCGTCAACAGAGGCAATGATAAGAGATGCTAGGTGCTGCAGTCAAACAATATCTGAAAAGCTGTCCATTGCTGACATCTGTGCTATGAAAATGCTGACTTGGAACTATTAGTGAAACCGTTTAGAGGGTTTTTAGCATTTACAACAGGAAACAGAAACAAGTCTCCCCCTCCCTTCAGTTAAATAAGCTTTTATGTATTTATTCATTTAACGATAGTGATTTATATCCTTCCAGGATACAGATTTTTCCTAAGGCAGCTTATAAGAAACAACAAATATATTAACAACATCACTGAGTTAAATATTAACATATAAAAAGTAATGAGGATTCCTTCCACAGGGCAGTTGATAGGGAAGAGGAGAAAGAGCAGTAACATTTCCCTCACTTGCCTTACTCTTCTCCCTCATTTCTTCCACTTGATGGCAGATAGGTGGGGTAGGGAAGGGGAGAGGAAATTCTACCAATACAAGGTAAAAACACAACTAGAAAATATCCAGACAATAAGAAATTAAGTAGCCAGATGACTTAATCACCCAAGCAGATTTAGCAATGCGACAAGGAGACTACAACAGCCAACCCTTCCCTCTCAACTGTAAATAATTTTTTGCTTTCATGTTACAGCAGGCTGGTAAGCTGCATTCCTCCACCCCAGGAGTCTTAATTTCTCCTATGGTTTTGCAAAAATGCTCTCTATATCCCCTAGGGGACACAGGGAAAAGCCCAGGAGAGGCTTTTTTGGCCTCAGAAAGTCAAAGTCAAAGTCAAAGAGTCATGCGGGGGGCGGGAGGGAAGGTATGACAATTTTTCCCCCATGCCCCAAGCATATTGGGGGAAACCCCTATATAAACAAACAACAGAATGTTTCAGTAATTTTAACTGTATTTAAAACACAAATTCCTATTGCTAAAACATTGATGTCTCCTTGGTCTAAAATGGCCTTGTAGCTGGGCAAAAATATAAAATTGCTCATTCTCACTCCCTAGGGGATGAGAAGGTACTTTGAGCCAATTATTACAACATTTTAAATATTTTCCAGAGGCTGGAGTGTGGCAGGGTGGGTTACAGCTTGTCCTCTAACTCCTAGCAGTTGCTTGCCCCTGGCAGCCAAGAAGGAAAAGAGCCATGAAGGTAGAAAACAAGCAGAGCTGTAGATAGTGGATACTGTAATCCTGGATATTTCACAGTATCTGTCTAATGGACAGAAGTTGTAGGTATGTACCTGATTACCATAAATTTCTTGTTTTCAGAGAGCAATTTTGTTTTCTGTTGGCTCTTGCAGCTGAGTGATTGGTAGACAAGGCTTTAGAGGACATCACAGTAGCATCTTACTTCACAGGACAGAGTTCCTCTGCTCTCATGAAAAAGGAAGGACTTTAGGAAGAAGATCATCATTCTGAGGAGGAAAATGATCCTTGGATGCGACCCATTCCATACACGAGGTATGCCCCGGGAGAGGTCTAATACTGGGTGATTTTGGCATTATAGTTGGATTTATGACAGGCATGTAGATCTATATACTGACTTGCTGTCTTGGTGCAAAATTTGTAAATGCCACCTACCATTTTGATAGCCTGAAAGACATCATATGTCATGGTGTATTTAATCCAGAACAGAAACACACAACTGATGTTTCACATCACAATTGTGGAAGAATAGATTTTAAAGTGGCGTAATATTAATTTTGGGAACTTCTGCTTCAGAACAGATTATTCCTGTGGGATTACAGTGAATTTTTTTTTTATATCTTATTAATATATTTTTAGTTTAACCAGTGTTGACACATACAAACATAGATCACAGCACACCACACTAATTCCTTGCTAAAAACTTACTCCAGCTTTTGTCCACCAGCAGACTACATATCACATATTCCACTGCAGATTATTCTAATGGAATACTATATCACACACTCTCCACTCCTTTACACATGAGCTACTAATTTAAGAGAAAGAGAAGGGGATAATGGTTACTTATGCAGTAGCAACTACTGCTGAATCAGCCCCATTTGCCTCATGAGAGTATAACATTCCCAGCAAGGAAGATGGTGCACTCTGAGTGAAGAAAGAAACATGAGGAGGGAGAATATATTTGGCCAGATATAATTTCTGGTTTTATAACACAATCTTGACAAGTCCTGATCTAAACCCAGTTAAAGAGAAGAGGCACCAGTCTCAATGGAATTCATATTGCAAATTATATGCTCTGCAACATCCATTTTGTAACACACTTTCTCTTTCCAAGAATTCCTCCACACTCCTCCCAAATTCTTTGATTTAACATACCAGGAGCTTGTTAATGAAATTTTATTAATACATTTTTTGTTACAAAAAGCTGTATTATAAATCATACTGACACAAATACAACACTACCTCATTTATACAAACAGAATTAATGGCCTTGTAACATGACATACATAGTGTACATTTATATATATATATATATTTTACAAAATGATTTGCATAGCATTAAAAAACTGAGCATCAAGCAAATTTAATAGGTACCAACAATAGAAGAATCTGGAATTATAGTAGCATGCATATCTCTAGTCATGTTTGATTTTTCTTTCAGCTTTGACTGAAGCAATGTGTGTTCCACTACGCCAATTCGTATGTCCATCTGAATGGTTTCTTGCTTCAGTTTGGTTAAAGCTTGTTTAATCTTTACTAAAGGAGCTGTTAAAAAGGAAAATGAAAAATGACACATTTTTCTGTCTTTCTGCCATAAAAAGAAAAGTATTATTTTTCTTCATAATTCACTCCCTCTGCTAATCGGGAGAGCTAAATGAACAAAAGAATAGCAATGCTCTAGAGACATGATTTTATAGATTCATGGCAACTATTTTAAAGTTAGGATACACTCTACCACCTTCATGACATTATGTATTTGAAGATGTGCGTTAAAATGCTCATACTTCTTCAGTACTTAAATGATAATAAATTTTACATTTGGTGAAAAGATAACTCAGTCCAAAATTCTGCAGATTTCTTAATCTACCCTAGTACAGATTCCATCAATTTTTTCAAGTACACATTGTTACAACAGCCTCACAAATCTCAAAGGACTACAAGCAGAATACATATTAGATTTTTCCCCCCAATAATAATGCACTTATTAGGATTTTAAAATAGAATTCATCCACAATGGATATTTCCTAGAAGCTTATTTTTTTTAGCCAGCCAAAGTATACTTTTGGCTGTATTAGTCGTAGAAAATGCTCAAGAATAGCTCTCCATTTTAAGAAAAACCCCAGATACAATAATTGAGACATGGCACATGGTCCTGTGCCTCAAGAGAACACAGACTCCAACTGTATCTCAGCTTCTCCTTCTGCTTTTGTTTTTCTGCAGCTGACTTTTTGCTCTTGATCTGGAAAAGCATTAAACAGCTAAAACAAGGGAGCTTTTGCTGAGAAAGTTCCTCAAGAATGAGCTTACCACCATCAGTCATACTGCTTCCCATTTCTTCCATTTTCTGCTTTACCTTCTCTAGTTCTTCAGTAATCTTAGAGAAAAGTGAACAGGTTATACGTAAAATCTAAAAGACATATCCATCAATTCTGAATGGTACAAATAACCCAAATTTAATCCTTGCATACCATTTTTCCCCCCAATATCTTGTTTGCTAGTGGAGTCCAACATACCACTTTAAAATCCTGTATGAAAACCAAGCTAATGACTGGTTTCAAAATGGACCCAGTGTGACTTTTTTTTAAATGATTTTATCAGTAGATTTTTTTAAAATCCATACATACAATGTACTTATAGGCAGTGGACTTATTAGGAAGCCATGGAGCAGACAGAAAAGAACACAAGGGGTTTATTTTAGTAATGGAAGAAATACAATGCACCCCAAAAGCCTACAGAAAGATGACCCCCCCCATAATATCATGAACAGGAAATAAGGCTGCACACTTGCACTGTCTCAAGATAACTGCCACCTGGAGCAGAATTAATCCAACAGAGTAATACTACTCCTGGGGTCCAACGGACCCCTGCAGTCCTCTGTAATGGAGCATTGTACATACAAGAATGTGCTCAGGAAGGGAACATATGAAGAATTTATTTTACCTGCACAATGTTTTCAGAAGCTGCAAGGAACAGAATGAACCATAGCTAAATTTACTTTTCCTGTATCTTATACCTCCCACCAAGAGCTAATACTAATCAATAACACCTGCATGGATACAGAACCCCTGCTTACCTAGGAGAATGATTAAGTTAAATGGCTATTCTGATAATCGTATTTTGGCCAGGGCATTATCATCTGATACCTCTCGTGGCCCTAAAGTTTCAGGTCATTGTTAGAACATCTGAGGCATGGGAGAAGCTTGTATACACTTTTACTCAAACAGTGCCTCTCGTGTCTGCTACCAGAAGCCAAAACTGCAAGAGGCAGGAGAAGGAAGAGCAGCGGCATTTGCTGCAGAAGGTGGTTGCTGTCCTTCCTACCACTTTATCCTGTGAAGGACATACATCTGGTCACAGCAGTCATTTCCTTTAAGATCTGCCAAATCAGAGGGGTAAGTACAGTAACAGCTGGAATATCTGAGGCTTATAGTTAACCTTGTAGAAACTATTATCTTTCCTACGAACTCTTGTCTATTTTGTCACTCTCTAAATGTGTCATAAACAGAACTTCACTTACAGTGAGATATAAATACCTATATAAGTAAACACATGCATACATAGCACTACAGTAAGACATACACTAGGCCCTCCTTAGCCATGGTCTCCTGGTATGTGATTTTAAGTGACTGTCATGTCCTATACCTAAAATGGCAGTGATGTGCAAGCTGATGCACTAAGGAGTCCACAAATACTGCTGCCATTAGAAACTATGGGATGCAAGATTCACTTTTTTCTTGCCACAGGGGTTCCTGGAAAAGAATTGCCACGTATATGGAGGGGCCACTGAACATCTACAGTGTCACAAAAACTATAATTCTGACTGGAAGGTAGAGTCTTACTTTCTCATGAGAGAAAAGTAGGTAGGCTTTCCAGAAGCCTTTTATCTGAGATTCAAATACTCTGTATAGAACACCAGCTCAGCATAAAATTTCTTTTTATGTCTTCTCATTTTGGTGAACAAAGTCATTACGTTTTTCCAGGATGTACTTTGAACTAAATGAACTTCTACATTTAACACTATTATTAAGGCTAAAAATAACTAACACCAACATTAAGCCCTAACTGATCACTTAAAATATTGTATGATTCCACAAACTGTAACTAACAACAGCAGTATAATCAAGCAACACTACCTTGATGGGACTGGTTTTGAACTGAGCTAATCTCTCATTACATGTTCCACAATATATAAGGATAAAGGATTAAGGCAGGAGCACAGAAGGAAAATGGAGATCCAAAAAGCCATGGCAGTAGTGATGATGGTTGGTCAGAATCACATGCACAGAAAAGCAAGTACTTGTTACTGGAAGTCCTGAATAAGATCTTTGTGCCTTAATATCCTCACAACTGTCCTGGTTTACAAAAAGTTTTGTACCTTCCATTTCCTTACTCTGTCTAGACTGAGGTGCAGGCAAGAGAAAGAGGCCCCCTTGTTCACATTCAGGATCATCCAGAATGCAAACTGGATCACTGAGAACAACTTACATTATTTTGTTGGATTTGGCAATGATGAAACACTCATCAGTAGCCTTGCCTGGCCATCTCATCATGCAAAGTTACACAGTTTGGTCATTTAAAAATTAATCCTCTTATCAAAAAAATAAATAATAAATGCTTACAAAAAGTGCTTTGAAAACTCATTCATCCTGAACAACTTCAGAGAAGCTGGAGATGGGTAAATCATTTAACTGAATCAGCTCAAAGGGGAGAACTGGCAGAAGAATCAGAATTTAGAAGTTTCACATTCAAATTTGTTTAGAATTTCAAAACATATGACTTGTAGAAGACCGAATCAGCACAACTACTTGAAAACAACCCCAGCCTTCTTTTGATTAGATATGCATAGCATTAGCCTACATGTAAAAGTAAAGTAAGTGCCTTCAAGACAATGTCAACTTATTGCAACACCATGACCATGAACTATACTGCAAATATACGAGCTATCAAATACTAAAGAGCAAAGTTCTACCTCAGACAGGTTTCTAGTCCTCTCTGTCACACCTCTACTTCCTTGTTGGTATTTCTCTTTGGCCTGTAAAGGGGAAGAAATTATTTTACTATGAAAAAAGGGATAACGAACTCCTGAAAGAACTTCTGCTAGTAGGTAGGCACATCTAAATCTCAATATATTTGTGTGATCTCATCTATAATGTACAGGACTGTAAGTCATGTTTTTTATGTCTTCTGTAGCATAACAGTAAAAATGTACAGTTTTAATAGAAGAAGAGGCACCATTATAGTCTCTTGACAACAATCCAAATCAGCATTACCTCACTCAGAAGGGCTTGTGCAGAACGATACTCCTGAACCAAATGCTCTAGCTGGTTGTTGATGTACTTTTCTCGACTGCTAACCTTTTCCAGAGTTCTGCTGATTTCATTATGAAGTTTGTCAAGGTAGCCCTGTTAAAAGTTTTACACAAGTCAGCTACAACTGAAGTCTGGCTGAGATCCAAACAGCTACCCCAGCATGCACAGTGGGAACTTTGCCCCCCCTTTTTTGAGTATCATACTCTTCTGCATTCAAATAGCTTTTGAAAGTTCTCTTCATTTCAAAATTAGCTTGCTATGCAACAGTGAAGTAGGGTAAAAAATACAAACACAACAGGCAAACCCAACTAATTGGACAGTTTTTTGGATCCCAGCAATTTGACTAAAGTAGTGTGCTGGGAAAAATTTCAATTGGACACCCAAGCTAGACCCAAAAGTCTTAAATAATAGTGACTGTACCATATTCCTTCATACTTAAACTTGTGTGGTCCAACATCTAAAATATGACTAAGACTAAGAACAGAGAAACAGTCATTCTTTAATACACTCTCTCGTGCTTTCAGAACTCTCCTCAAGTAGTAATGAATGACTTTTAAAGTAAAGAAACGGAATATATATGTCCAGTTTTTAGTGTTAAAGTGTATTTTGTAATGGGGACTCATCCACCTATGTGACAAATGGTCATCACTGTAACAATCTAACTCAAACTGTTTCCACCCTTTCTTACCTTCAATTCTCATTCATATCTGTTTCCCACACACCCAAATTTGGTACACCCACTACAGGCTGTGAGAAAAACTGTGAATCTTATACATTCCTGTGTCATAGACTGAGAATCAACCAAGCATCCAATACAAATGTTGAAAGTCTGGATATCAAGAAGCACCCTGCAACCCTGACATTTCAAATGCCAACGGCAGCTGGCTGTCTTCATGTTTGAGGCCTGGAACTGTTCACCATCACTAGCTAGGAAAAGGAAATCAAAATCAGGAAAGGAATTTCTTTGTAAACAACGCTTCCATGTGATGCTTTGATCTCTGCACTCAATTACTTCTAAAAGCTTTTCCCAAACTTGTACTGTATAAAAACAAGTGCCAGAGACAGCAAAAGCACAGTTTACAACAAAGCAAGATGTGTGGTAGAAACAATATGATGGCATAGTATGGGTATTGCCTAAGAAACTCC
Organism: Iguana delicatissima; assembly: GCA_948472985.1. Taxonomy (NCBI): domain Eukaryota; kingdom Metazoa; phylum Chordata; class Lepidosauria; order Squamata; family Iguanidae; genus Iguana; species Iguana delicatissima. The sequence goes on from CAOKZL010001663.1 coordinate 417,802, forward strand.
TATACAAGGCTGGTGCCACAGGATCTGAAAATTCCTGCTGCAAGGAACAGAAGGCTATTACTACTTCCTTAATAGAAGCCACAGATACTGAATACCATACAGTGCCAGATTTGGGAGCAAGTGATTCACATGCACTTAAAGGGGATCACACAGAGAGAAATGCCGCTAGCAAAAATACTCTGAACTACCACAAAATCATCAAAACCACACTACATATGAATTACTTACACATATCACAGACTTACCCTGGTGTCCTTTAAAGCTGATTCAATTCCATCTTGATGCTGATGCATTTGATCTACATGAATTCGCCAGTCCTACATTTTAAATTTAAAAAGGGAGTTACACACAAAGAGGTGGATTATTTCATACCTGAATAAATATGAGCAGGTTTACAACATATCTACAAAAGGTGACATGTTTTAATCCTAAAGCTGTTTTATTGAAATTATATAATCTAAAATCCTGTGACACATCTATGCTCTGAAATGAAATGCTGGACATCACTGCCAATGGATGTTTGCAACTGGTTATTTGCTTGTAAATATTCTTACTCCACAAGTAATTATAACAGACTGCTCCAGGCACTAATATTGATTCTAATTCCACTCCCTTCTTCTAGAACATAAAAACAGGATGGGAACTCATTTACTAATTAATCAAAACCTCTATGTTCATTAACTGCCAGTACATTACAGTTCAAATTCAGGGCTGACAGAATCTTAGGTATTTTGATAATTGCAACTATATGTTTTGTAAACGTCTTAAAAAAAGAAAAGAACAGGATAAGATTAATATATAGCAAACAGCTGAAGGAAGGCTTTCCAAGATACACAAAATGGCTTCATGTGGACAAATTTTAGCTGACAGGAACCAGATGAATCAAGCCTGTACGGAGTAAGGAAAATAAAGAGGCTTCAAGTTAATTGGCAATATCCAATGCTGTGTGAGAAGCCTTCTGCACAATAGAAATCTTCTAGCTATTCCTCCCCCCAGCACCTCCCCATGTCCCCCATCTTAGGTGTGATTTCAGGAATGAGAGTTGTTGCTGAAGGAAGAGTCTATTCTGATCACATATACTATTCTGTAAGGGACAGCTCATAGAATCATAGAGTAGGAAGAGACCACATGGGCCATCGAGTCCAACCCCCTGCCATGCAGGAATATACCATCAAAGCATTCCTGACAGGTGGCTATTCAGCCTCTGTTTGAAATCCTCCAAAGGAAGAGACTCCACCACACTCTGAGGTAGTGCATTCCACAGTCAAACTGCTCTTACCATCAGGAAGTTCTTCCTAATGTTTAGATGGAATCTCCTTACCTGAAGTTTGAAGCATTGATCCATGTCCTAGACTCTGGAGCAGCAGAAAACAGGTTTGCTCCATCCCCTATATGACACCCCTTCAAATATTAAAACATTGTCACTAGTTGGATACCACTCCCATTTCCTGTACTTGCATTCTACAACTCTTGTAGCTGCAAAGAGGTGTTAAGTATTTCTTTGTCACAGCAGAAACAGTGAGTGCTATTGACATTCATACATAATGGATACATGAACCTAGGTTTCCTATATCCTGGCCAAAGCTCTAATAACTGCACAACTTTAGATGTACCTAGGTGAAGCAGAAGGGCATGAGTAAATTATACTTATGAGCAGAGAATTTTGTTCCTACTTCTTTCAAATTGTAGTTGCTAAGCCTGTGCTAGGGCTGAAAGTTGTTGCCGTTGTCCTTCTTTTTATAAAGACCTACATGTTAGTTAGAAGACTTTGCAGGAACTGTATTCCTCAACATCTAATTTTCTGCATATAGAGTTCTCTCATATAGAAAAGCAATCAATCATGTTCACTTACTCCCCTACCAGGTTAGACTGTAGTCTTAAGTGGTACAGGTCAGAAATAACACCTCAAATCCTGTTAGCAAGTGCTAGGTCTCTAAGTAATATGGATATGAAGTTAAACATGAAGTGAAAAGGATTCAGCACTGACTTAGGAAAAAAGTATGATTATAATAATAAAAACGTGCAGAATTTTATCAGTGGTGTTCTGAATTGACTAGAGGTGAAAGACTGGAGGAGACAAAGGTAAAAAGAAATGAATTGTGTTAGCTGCATGGAAGAGATAAAAAGAGAGTACTGCCTTTAAAACCTGGAATAACCACTCTGCTAAGAAACTCTGAGAACATGAAGTAATCTGGTGTCCTTACTGCTTTCTGCTTTCCACAGCAATCTCCACTTATTTTGCCTGCATTATCTGAGATAACCAAGACGGCAATGAAAACTTTACCAATGCATGCTGAGAAACAAGGTCATGGTCTAGATATACTGAAAAGAATGCTGAAATGTGACTAAAGAGTGGAGAGCAGCTGAATATAACTCCAAGGTCCCAACATCTTGCAGACTGAAAGATAGACTCCTGAAGAGAGTATAGAGTGGATGCAGGAGGAAATGGATGGAAAATAACAAGGAAACTGGAAAATGGAAATTAATAAGAAACTAGAGCAAATGCCAGCTGTACAGCTAAGACACATACACAGAAGTGAAATATTATGGCTAACAGGATAACCTAGAAGTCAAATGCACAAACTTTAGCAAAAGCTTTCATGGATTACAATCAACTTCCTCAGATGCACTGATGGAGTACATTAGTCAAACCTCAGACACAAATGCTCAGATACATAACTGTGGGATGCGATCAGTTTGAAACAGGATATCTTAAAGGACAACTGGAGTCAAATAGCAATTAATGTACCCAAAAGAGAAAAGCTGAAGATGATGTGCTGAAGAAGAAAAGTAGGGAACCAAAAAAAGAAAAAAGACACTTGCAGAGATGCAATGAAGAACTATGCAAATACAAACAAAGAATACAATCAGAGGTAGAAAGGTGTGTGTGTGTCTGTGGGTGCATGCTCATATGTATATGGTTGCATGTGTATATAAAATATGAGAGTTACTCAATCTGCATAAGATGGCAAGGCTGAGATATCGTTTACTGAATATGTGAAGCAAAACAAACAAACTGAGCTACAGAACAATTGGGGGGCCACCTAGAAGAGCAGATGGAGCAGACGTAGAACCCCCTACCCTAAGAAGAAACGACATAAGACAAGAACTATTCAGTGCAAAAATAAGTGAATGCCAAGCTAATACAAGACATGTTTTATACAGCAAGCTCTTCCATGGAATTACATTTACTTTTCATACAAAGCTGATCTTTGCAGGCCTGGCTAAACCAACATAGATCTGAACATCTGAAGTTCAAGGGAGATCATGTGGTCTTCTTAATACCTCTCAAAAATCTATTTTGTTTATACATCTGCACTGCTTTCATTAAGATCCTTATATATAAAAACTGTGTAAACATGTTTATGTTGAAATACAAGTACTTTGTTTGTAAGTACTAATCTATTTTAAGTGTTTTGATGTTAGTCAAGTAGCTTTAATCACACTTCACATTTAAGTGTGATACTCTGCAGAAGAAAAGGAGCTCAAAACCAGCAAATTTGGAATAACTATTGAAAGTATTTTTTAACATAGAGATTACAATACAGACCTTTAAGCATATATGCACAGGTACACTTTTTCACAGAAGTTGACTTACTGAATAGTAGCAGCACACAGGTATTGCTAAGTCCTTACCCACCTTATTATCAGTTCTGATTGTAACTTTCAATTGCGGAAGAACCCGTTCCACCTCAAGGTTCCATTCAGCTGCATCTACAGTAGAGTCTAAAATCTCTTCTTGCTTTGATTCAATCATGTCCTATCAATAAATGTGTATTAAGCACATCAATGAATTATCAAACTACACTATGCAGTGATGTCACACAGCACACACACTCCTGACCAAGTTCTAAAACCAGTTGTACCAGCACAACTGCTAAAGATGAAGTATGCCAACAGTAATACCATCACAGTGTTATCAAAAAATGGAAAACAGTAATTTAATACCAAGTGCAAATGCAAATAGGGAGTGAAGCTAACATTGTGAACTACTTTAGTACTGAATATAAGGAAAGACAATTAACATGAATAGACAATTAACATGAATAAATCCCTGAAATTAGCTTTCCTATTACTTATGCACAAATGTACATACACAGTTTTGATCAAGAGGACACTATATGAAGGATCTGATTTGTGAATAGGTATAAAAATGTGTAAATGCCTTCCTGATATACTTAAAAAGAGACAGAAGACTAATTGTAGCTAACTGTGCATTAATTCATTATGCATGAAGGAATTAACAATACCATGGTTAAACTACGCCTCAATTGCTATTCTTAACACAATAAAACTAAACCACAATGAATAGTTCATACCCATTAGTGGTGGTGTAGAATATATGGCATATCATTCACAGACTTGCATCCAAGGATTCATAAGCAGAACTCTTCTCTCACTTCCCCATCCATTCTTCCCCACCACAGATCTCTGCATTCCCCATTTTATTCCCCCAGTCTAACCAACAAAATGATTGGTGGATCCTTCCAGATTGCAAAGTTGCAAAGCATCAACCACACATAATACACAGTTAAGGGCTATCTGAAGAAGAAATCACTTACTGATTTATAAGTTTGTGCCTTTAATACATTCAAATCAATGTAGTTTTCCTCATTGTCTGTCTCTTCTTCCTTAAAGATATATAAATTATTATATAAGATATGTAAGACTATGGTTTAGAAACAGTTTTCTGAAAATACCACAACTATTCATCTTTACCAAAGTACATTAAAGTACATTAAAGAATTCTATTATGTGCCTTTGCTGAACATTATGCGAAGCTTTTGGTAACCTTCAACCCTTTAGCATCATTACTACAATGCCTTCCTCTTCCTTACATTAAAGTACAACTTGTAGCAATTCATCTTAAGACATCTAGATATAATCCTGGGTACCCCAGTCCATGCAAATGAATCCCAAGTAAACATGAAAGCTGGGAGGATGCGGTAATGGATGCAGCAGGCAGCAAATGCTACAATTGTGACAGCTGCAGAATTGCTGCTACATTAATAGGAATTGCTATCAGCTATGTCCGTGATTTTCTTTTCATCAACTAACATTTGTTCACAGGACCAAAATGTCTACTCCGTTGGCCCTTAGATCTGTGAACCAGATTTTTAACAATTATTGAGGTCATAATTTTCCTTATCCAAGTTAAAAGTTGCCTAAGCAAAAGCCACTTTGAAGTCAATCACACTGTATTGTACTGTTGTGGTTCTCAAACTCTGGTCCTCTAGAGGTTTGAGATGTCAGTTCCTAGAATTCCTGAGCATTGGCCATAGTGGTTAGGGATTTATAAGATTTAAAGTCCAAAACATCTGGAGGACCAGTGACTGGGAACCATTGCTGTACTGCACTCCAAGTCCTGTGGTAAAGGCTGGGTCTAACCCTTGGACTAGGGGAAGTAGAAGAAGAGAGAAAACACTGCGGATTGCTGACAGAGGAGGGGGCAGGTATACATGTTTCAACATCCTTATGTTTGACAAGACAAAAAAAAAAAGAGAAAAAGGGGGATTATTGTGGTTGGCCTTTTAGTAGCTGAACGATCATATAAAAGACCAGTGAGGCCTCTCTGTATATACAACAGAATGAAGTAGTTTGGGATAAAAGAAAGGCCCATACAAAATCAGACTCGGGGGTGGCGGGAGCAAACACACATTTTTAAAAAAATCTTCCTCCAAGTTGAAACTGACTGACTCTGGAGGGACGGAATCTATCCATGGTATCATTTTCCATGGTTTCAGTTGCCTCCAAAAATATTAAACAGAAAATACCAGTGGCTGGGCAATGGCACCCACGTGGCCTGCTCCAAGTCCTATCACCTGTACTTTCCCAACCCAATCCCCTCTTTTTTAAAAAATTTTTTATTAATTTTATTATTTAAAAAAAGGGAACATTAATTACACATATTACACAAAACTTACTCAAATATTAACACATCAAAAAAACACAACACACACACACACACACACACAAACCAAAACCAAAAAGCATATCTCATCCACATACCTTCACAACAAAAAATACAACACACATTTACCAAACTCAAACACACTGTTTGAATTATTATTTAACTCCTGGCTAAATCCCCAACTTCCATCTTTGACTTTTGAGTCAGTTAATCATCCTTCTATCTCTAAATTGGTATCCCTATTTCCAAATCCAATTTAAATACCCCTAACAAGTTTCCAACCAAAAGTTTAACCCATTCTCTTTCTCCTCATGAACCAACCCCCTCTTTTAACCACCCCTCCATTGCCACTGCTACATGAAATAGCTTTGCCATCACCAGAAGTAGTCCTCTAGCATTGCAGGGACCAAAGAGAGGCTTCATATAAGCAGGCAGTATGACGTCTCTCTATGGTCCCTGCAAAGTTAGAGGGCTACTTCAAGTGATGCCACAGCTGTTTCTAGCTTTGCAGAGACCATAAAGAAGCTTCATACTGTCTGATAGTATGAAGCCTCTCTATGATCCCTGCGAAGATAGAGGGTTCAGTACTATGTGCAGTTTCAGGAATCCACAGAGTCTTGGAACTTATGCCCTGTGGACAAGGGGGATTATCATATCTTATCAACAAGGCAACAATAGCTGGACACTTTCTCAAGGTCACTATGAATGCAACTATAATCCAAGATAATAATACACTGCTTTTTTAGGCACAGGAGGAGTTCACAAATGTGCACACAAATGAAAAGTACATTTGAGTTAGTGGACAAAACTATTTTGTCATTTTCACATTAAGGCTGATGGCTTATTTCCTCTTATCTGAGAAAGATTATTTATTTACTACACTTTAAACCATGCCCAGTAACTAGAACTGTCCAGGTAGCTGAAAAACATAAAATGCAAATAATAACACAAAGAAAAAACAGCACAACAGTAAAAGGCTTACTTTTGAGTAGACACATACAGAACTACACTGTTTAATCATTTTTCCTCACATTTGATAACCAAACTCTCAACAGAAAATGACATATACCTACTGCAATTATTTCTTCTACTTTATTAAGAGTCAGTTCAGCATCATCTTCTGTTATCGCTTCTTCTTCTAGCTCCTCTGTTGGATAACTGGGTCTGAAACAGTAAGTTAAATCCTCTCATAATGTAAGACAGTACATCATTTTTATTTTTATTTTTTTACATTAAGAATACAACTGGTCTCAGAAATCTATTTGGAAAGATCTGATAAAATACTGGACCTAAAGCTCTAACACAACCCATACCAATAATAACAAATACATAAAAAGATGAAACAAACTTTATTAGTAAGTGGAAACATCTTCATAGTTATTTAATGTTGTGTTTCTCACAGTAATACAACTGACATATAGTGTGCCATCCATATATGTAAGGATTCCATTCCAGGAACTCCCACAAATAGGGAAATTCAAAAATGCTTGCATCCTATTGTATTTAATGGAAGCAATGGGTACATGGATACATTTTAGGTACAAGGATGCAATAATTGTGTGACCTGGAAGTTGTAAATGTGGGAGGTCATTGGTAAGGAGGGCACATTGTACCTATATGTGTTCAATTTTCTTTCAGTAATGTGGTCAAGGCATTTCTGTAATGTGGTTAAGGCCTCCACATGTTATTATTGTTATCTGCAGAGAGGAGCAGGCAGGAAAGACACAAGGGCCAGGATCAGCAAGCAGTCTTTGTAACAGCTTTGTGCGAGAAAAGGAACAACAGCAACCTGTGATGAATGGAGGAAGGTGGTCTCATTTGCCTACTTCACTCACGCACTGCTGCCAGAGGAAAAGGCAACCAAATAATACATACATACCCAGAATGTACAGCAGCTGTCTGCATCCAAACCTACATGTATTTTTAATGACTGGCTGAGTGATCTGGGAGGGGTGGCTTTGGAAATCAACTGTGAAAAAGGCACAGGGAATCTCCTAAACCATTCCTCCCATAATGCATTGGTTCCATGGGCCTCCTCAGAGACACAATTTGAAGAGACATGAGGCTCTGGTTATAGCTGGCTTATGTAGGAAACCACACACTGAGCAGCCAGCACAGCGACTCTAGTGGGATATTCCACTCTGCTGGAATTGTATAGGATCTTGGGCACAGTGATGTAGTAAGACCACTCATTGAATTCAAAACTGAGCAGAGATTTCAAGTTAGGATATCTGGCTCATGTTCTTAACCACTTTTCTACTACAGTGTTTGTGATGAGAAAGTCTCTGTGTAGTACTTCGCAGTGCAGTGGCCCAAGTGTGGAGCGTGCATAACAGAAGTCCAAATTCAAATCCTTATTCAACACCTTCAGAAGATGACCTTGAGCAAATCACTCTGCCTCAGCCCTCGCCTATTCTATCAAATTGCTATGGCAAGGAAATGGTATACACCTATATATTCCAGTCTGAGCCTCTCAGAAGAAAGGCTAAGTCTGATATAGAGATAGAAAGGGTTCTATGTTTTGTGCACAATCACATTCTATGTAGCAGTTAAATAATCTATATGGGTGCAAGAAAGAACAGGTGAATTCCCTGGTTTCAAAATATTGTGATTTACACGTTAGAAAGATATATACATAATAGAGATATGATGATAAAAAGATGATTAATAACTGACATAAATAACTAATGAATAACTGGGAACTCATAGAAAACAAAACTGACCTTGTATAGGTCTTCTCTATGTCTGAGAAGAGAGAGTTGCAGGATGATATTGGGGTATGACCTACTGCATCATTCTAGTTTTCTTATTCTGTAACATTAACACCTCAGTTTCCTAAAATACACATAAAAGTATCAGAAACAATATTGTTAAGATAACATACCTTTTCCAGGCAAAGGAAGTAAATTTCAAAGCTTCCTCTGCTAAACAATCAAGAACATAGCATGCTTGCTCTCCATAGCCAGCCTTTAACTTTGAAGGAGGAAAATCCACAGATCTCCCCTAAAAGAGAATTACATATCATTAATGGAGACATAACATAATTACATTTTTAACTACATGTTTTTCTTTTACTGAGGTCTAGTGCATATGTGGGTTCACATCAAGAATGTATATGTAAACGGTCCCCAAAGATAAACACCACAAATATAATTTACATATCAACTCACATTAATTCAAATAGTTTTGGGCTCAAAGACTAAGCTGCAAATACCAAGTGATGACAAATCAAGATATGAAAATGCATACACAAACAGGCCTGGGACCATCACATTCATGATTCATAGCCGTTTACATTTTAGCTTGCTATTTGGATGTACTGCCCAAACATGAACTTGACAGCCAGGGCATATCACGGTTTCGCGTCAGCCTTTTAGAAAGCTTTCTTGGCAATAGTTCATAAGTACTTTATTTAATCTGCTGTTCACTCAATTTCACTTTTATTTCCTTGAATTATTGAAAGAGGAATTTCTTTTAGAGGGTTGGTGGACATACTTTCTGCAGTACCTATCATCACGCAGGTTCAATTAATACATTTCACATAGGCATGATTTGGCATGATGTCCAAATTGAGAAATTGTGGTCTGAGCATGGCTGGCTAACAAACCACCATCCAAGGCTACAGTTTGAAATGTATATAAGAGCTACAGTTTCTACTACCAGATATACCTCAGCTTACTACGACTTGGCCTGATGCCTGAATTGACAGACCATAGTTATGGTTAACACTATGGCCATTTCCGCACTAGACTGTTATAGCGCGATTATTCCACTTTCAACATCCTATGGAATCCTGAGGTTTTCAGTTTAGGGAGCGGCCAAAAGTTAGTCACTCTTATTTTTTCTGTTCTTTCTTTTCCTTTTTCTTATCTATATCTTTTTATTTTTATCTATTTTTCTTTTCTTTATTGTATTGTATTTTTTCTGCTTTTATGTTTGTCACTTTGTTTAAAATTTCTCAATAAAAAAGTACAGTATAAACCTGGCTGCTGATGCATCAGCTCAGTTCTTGTTTATCTGTGTGGTGGTGGGGGTATTTCACAGTGCCCTGTCATTTTTTGTTTACTCTTCGGCAATATAACACAATTACACCTACTGAAGTTTCCTCTTCTATATGACTTTTCATATATACAGTCATCTCTCCACATTCCGTAAAGTTAGGGGCACAGGACCCTCATGAAAGTGAAAAAAAGTGAATAACTCTAGGCCCTCCCAACCCATGTTTAACACACACAAAAGTATGATCACCATATTCAACACACCTTGGATTCCTTTGAGGCATCAGGGTTCCTTCACAAGACAGAAATGAGTGGCTGGTGGGGTTTACTGCCATCTCCACTGCTCCCCACACCATTTTTAATAGGGACTTACAAGCTTAATTTGCAGCTTCTCAGTCTCAGGCTTGAAATCCCTTTTAATGGCATCGGGAGGCAGCAGAGGTGACAGCAAATAATCCGTGAATAATCAAATCCGCAAAGTGAAACCCGCAAACGTGGAGAGCTGACTGTATAGTAGTTCAGCTTCCCTTCTATCTTGCTACACAAGCAGAAGGGTAAACAAATCTATTTTGCAAGCAAACATCTACAACAGATTTAAAGTGTACCACAATAAACAAATGTTTCCAAGCAAGAAGGCAACACCTTCAGTCTATAATATTAACTACACTGTACTAAAATCTCAACTGGCTTTCATTTCCATTTGATTTTAAAAACAACTTCATTTACTCTTTCTCCTCCATTCATCATAGTCTCTAGGTCTTCAGTCATTGAAAACAAAATCAGCTTCAATAGTTCTGCTATAAGTGAAAACATGAGAAATGGAGAGCTATTTGAAAAGTACATAATTCAATTTGATTGTACTGAAAAATATATTGTGCAATTATATGTTTATAAACATATGTTTTTATGTTTACAAGAAGTGAGAGGAAGAGCCGTGGTGGCACAGTGGTTAAATGCCAGTACTGCAGCCACAAGATTGTGAGTTTCATCTGCCATTCTCCAGGTTGACTCAGACTTCCATCCTTCTGCAGGTCAGTAAAATGAGTAACCAGCTTGTTGGGGTCAATTAGCTAACACATTGTAAACTGCTTAGAGAGTAGTTAGCTGATAAGCTGTATAGAAATACACATGCTATTGCTATTGAGCACACATTACCTCAATAAATTCATGGAGGAAAATGTGGCTACTTGGGAGTGTTGTGTTCATGTCTTATGGGCTTCCAGGGATGAGCAAAACTGCAGCCCATGAGCTGCATGCACTTCCTAAGGCAGTTTTTGCAGTCCCCACCCCTAGCCAGTAGATAAAATCCCTCTTGCATGACAACTGACTGGAAAAAAAAAAGGTCATGCTCTCTGCATCTCCAGCTGAAATTATTTTTTAAATTCTCTCAGCTCTGTGCACCATACAAAATGTCTTGGGGTCGAAAAACTGGCCTCTGAGAAATCAATTATTCCTACCCTTGCTGCAGGTAATGTCTGGCCACTATCAGAAAAGGATCAGAAATTAGACAGAGGTTTGCTCTAATTCATTATCAACAATCTTACGTACTCCCAGGTAAATATGTATAGAATTCCAGCAACAGACAACCTATGGATTAACTCCAGTGCAACTGTATTTGGCAACTCCCTGCAGCACCCTGAACCAATTTTAAGCAAGAACTGAAAGCAAGAATTGCCCACTGTTCAATTCAGAGGGAAATATTTTCAGATTTTCCATCTTTAAAGTTACATTTCCCTTCTTAGTTTAGTTTACAACATGTGTGAAGTAATCTACCTATTTATATGTAATATTACAACTGAATACATATTACCTTCATATGAAGACAATGTGATGGAGCCTGGGGGGTTCAGTTAGCATGAGTAGCAGGCCAGCCTTAGCAACAGGTTGCCAAGTGACACAAGCGGCTCTGGGTAAGAGAGAAACCCTGCCCATTGGTACATGAAAGGAGCTAAGCTTTCTGTGGAGGTCTATATAAGGGAATGACTTGCATTTTTTTGAGAGACTCCTTCAGGGAGGGAAGGAGGAAGGGTTTTGCTAGATAAAAGGGTGGTTTCCTTAGAGGCCTACTGAGATACAGAGGAGAGACCAAATCACTTCTGAGCAGACCAGAAAGTGAGACCCTGACTTCAGGATTAGGACTTTGAGCAGGGGAAGACAAAGGTCTGAGTGGGTATGAAAACTTTGTACCTGAATATTGAGTTGAGCTGAGGAATCTGGTCAGACATTTTTGGAAGTTCTATTTTGCCTGTATATATTTATAATACCCAATATCTTTTCCCTGTTTGTTATTTTAATAAAGATTGCATTCTATTTTTATAATTTCTGACTCACCAGAGTACTTTTTTTCAGTTCTACTTTTCTAGAAACATGCTACCATCGATTATTACACCTTTCCAAATAAGACTAGAGAGGCCTTGCCCCTTTCTCATTAAGGTGGTAGATTTGAGAGGGGAGAGCGAGGGTTGTATAAGGAGGTGGAGGGGCAAGGTGCTATAGAGACTGGGAAGGCAGCTACTATCTCCATTCTGTGGAAAGAAAAGCAGGCCTGGCCCCCTCCACAGACAGTGTAAATTTTATTGGTCCTAACATTTCAAAAAAGTATTAGCTTGTAAAATTAACTTTTAGCCCTAGATCTCTATCTGGAAAATAGAGAAGCCATGAAAATACAATCGTTAACCACTTTCTCTTAAATCAGCTTAGTTCTTCTGAAAGATAAAATAGAGATAACCAGGATATATGCAGATTGTAAAATAATTATGAATGGCTGAAACATAGTACTAAGTGAAACAATTCACTTACAAAGGACCGCAGCTCGGAGAGTATGTTGGATATGGTTGCATTTGGGTCATCATATTCTTGTGGTTGTTCAAAAGGATGCCCTGCTTTATTAATCAGCCAAGCAGCAAGAGTGCAGAACATGTAGAACTGTTCACCGGGGTTAATGGGCAATGCAAAGTAGTGCCTGTTTTAAAAGGAACGGGCAGAGATTAGCCTGCCTATATTGAAAAATCCTGTCCTCCCCCTACCAGAGCTTCTCTGTACTACTATAACCTTCTATGCCCCCAAATTGCTTTCTTCAAGGATGACATTATAGTAGTGGTATTTCACTGACAGGCAATTTCCTTGATAGATGTGCTCTTCTCTCTGCAGCACTTCAGAATGTTACACCACAAATATCTGTACCTTCTATTGTGTATGTACACCTTACCAAAAATTAATTTGAGTCAAAGGCTTTAAATGCAGTTCTCAAGAATCTATCAGCCAAACATCTGATAGTCCAAATTTAAATATCTGACACTTTATAAAACATTTTATATCTTTTCATCTTTTACAAAAGCAAACATTTTACACAACTGTACTGTTTTAGATGTTCACATAAGATACCAATAGAGTCCTCCCTCCACATTCGTGAGTTTGACCTGCACAAATCTGATTATTCGCGAAGCACAGGTTTGCCTTCTTTCATCCTTTGCATTCTTCACTCCAGGCTTGCAAGGCTTGTGTTTAAACTGGATGTTTTTTCCTTTGGGGTAAGCAAAGCCCCCTCCCACTACTGAAGGTGTGGCTTCTCTGCCATGTGGTTGCACATTCTTCTGTGTATTCACTGCCAATTAGTCAGGTGGTCTCTCTACTCCTACCCTCTCTTTTCAAGATGGCCACTGGAGGTAATTAGAACTCCAAAACTCGCCTCTTCTCTGTCTGAGGGGCAAATACCGGTAAGCCTTTTAAGTTGTCTTTTTCCTCCCTTCCATAACATCAGGGCCAGAGGCAAAGGAATGAGAGGGGAAAGCTCCGGAGAGGAATGGGGGGAATTGCGGGGGGGAGAGATATTCGTAGTTTTTCCACTTTCAAGAGAGTTCTGTGCCCTGAATCTTCATGAATGTAGAGGGGCTACTATATTTTCTCACAATTTGTACAATTATGTATAATAACTGGAAAACTTTACATATCATAAGAGTTCAGTACATGTATCATGACCTGCAAGATCAGCAGGAAAAGAGACAGTTCAGACATTTAAACAAAAGCACTCAGTTAATAGGAATGTTCCACATGCTACATTCAAAGTAAAAACCTGGGAAGCATTCTAAGATTGTTCTTATTTGAGCTGCACATTGGAAACCAAAGTTATACTGATGCATAGCTTGTGACTTTAATATGAGTGAGGATTTAAGCTGCTGATTTGAATGGTTTCAAAAGACTGTATTAAACTCTAATTATTTTAGCCTTTCAAGACAGGACAATCTATAAACTCAAATAAGCAGCAATATAAACCGCTCATATTCCTAAGCAAAAAATCTTTAAAAAAATAAAGGAACAGAAGTATTACATAGAAATACAATACAGCCCTCCCTCCACATTTGTGAGTTTGATATTCATGAATCTGATTGTGAGCTGTGCATGTGCCTTCCCTGTCCCCATTCTCCTCCTCCCATTTCCTTCCATTTGGCCAGGCAGAAAGAAGGAAGGCAAGCACCCCCCCAAAAATGCAAGGAATTGCAGAGGGGGGGCATGTGCACACTTTTCTTCTCCCCTCTATAGCTCCTCCTCCCATTCCTTTGCCTCTGGCCCCAGGGCTAAGAACTCGCGCCAAGGCAATAGGCAAGAGAATGGGAGGGAAGGCTTGCACAAGCTTTCCTTCTCCCCTCCGGAGCTCCCTCTCCCATTCTCTTGTAAAAGGCACACAAAGGGCAAGTGTATGGGAGGGGGAGCCCCGGAAAGGAACAAGAGGTGGATCACGGGGGGGGGGTATTCATGGTTTTCCCACTTCCACAAGGGTTTTGAACCCTGAACCCTCACAAAAATGGAAGGACCACTCTGTAAGAGAAATGTGAGAACAGTAATTTTAAATACATGTGTTTATAGAACATTTGTAGCTCACTTATGAGCACTACATATTAAGCTTATTTTCACATTACAACAGCCCTACAAGGTAATATCAATGACATAAATTTCTGGCTGTCAGGTAGTTAAAATGCCTTGGAAAGAAGCTTCTTGAACACTGGCTCTGAACATGGACTATTTGAATTTTGCTTCTGACAAAAACACTGGTAAAACAGAAGTTTTATAGTAAATGGAATTAGTGTTCTCAACAGCAAGTTCTTCACTCCATCATTCTAGTTCTGATAAGATAAGGCACAATAATTTAGCAAATCATTAATCCCCTTGCATTCCATCTTCTATGTTCAATAAAATTTGCAAAACAATTTTATACCTATGTATTGAGAAATCTCACTAGATTCAGTGAGCTTATTCATGCATAAATGGGTGTAATCATAGCCTTTATTTGGAGCTGGAACAACTATACAGGCTCCCCTCACTTATCTGACAGGTTATGGATTGGACTGCTGTCAGGAAATGGAATCGGTGGAAAAGTGGAACCCAGGTACTATACTGTAGGGAGCATAAATGACTTATGGAGATTCACTGGTTACCAATGGTGTGTGCATTTTTGCAAAGTCTCTTAGCCAGCTCAGTGCCTTTTCTCCTCTCTCAGCTTCCTTTGCAAGCAGTGTACATGTGCAAACCATTCCAAGAAAACCTCCATGGGCAAGAAGATGAAAAAGCAGAACCCACCCTTTGAATTAATGGAATTTGTCCTCAGTTTGGAAATGTCAAAAGAGCAAGTCATCAGATAACAGTGTATCAAAAAGGTGTGAGCTTCCAGTATAACAGAAATACTTGTTTCAACAAACCAAAGTCCTTTTAGTTAAGATGTCTAGCAATTGTGATACCAAAACACAAGTCCATGGTGACTTTGTATCCTTTCAATAAGAGTGAGAAAGTTTGCCTCTGTCACCTCAACTAAAAGAAGCATTAAAAATTAAAATGCTACATTTTTCCCTTTTACTTTCTTACCAAGATACAAAAAATTTAAAGTTTTGAAATCAAGGAAATAGTTTTACAAAAAGCATGTTAATATCTAAGGAAGAGGATTCTGAATATGCTTATAAAAATATGTTTACCCAGCATTGCAGTACTAAATATCAGGCTCTAATAATTAAATAATAATGTACAGTCAGCATTCCATGTTTGCTGGTTTGATTTTCACAGATTTGATTATTTGTAAGTTTCTTCAATCCTGCCACCACCTCAAGTGCTTGTTTTCCAAGGCAACCTTTCCTTTTGGTGCCTCCAATCGGGCTTTAAAAACTTGACTCTGATCTCCTTCTCCTCCACCAGCTACTGCGTGACCAGCTAAGGACAGCTAGCAGCCCAATTTTTCAGCACCACAATCCCTCTCTTGATCTTCTCTCACACCCAAGGAAGATGATGGGTGAGAGAGGAAGTACAGGGCCACCATTCCAACCAATCTCATTTTCTTCTCCTTTCCCTGAACTGGTTTGGACCCTGGGCACCTGTTCTCCCCATGAAGACTCAGCACCTTCCCACAGACACACACACACTTTGATATTTGTGATATTTCCACTTTTGCCAGGGTCCTGCACCCTTATCCCTAGTGAATGGGGAGGGCTGACTGTACTGAGGCTGTGCTGGAATCTGATTGTGCCATTTGCAAATGCTTGTCCTTGCCACTTCTACCCAAATCTAATTTTGTGCACTGCAATTATTTATGATCTATTCTCAGGTTCTCCAATCATCTCAAATACATAATGAAGGTGAAATAAAATGAAACTACAGACTTTGTTTTAAAAAAGTAGACATCTGAAAAAACATTTTAAAAATAACATTATTTCCAACTGAATACAAAAAGAAGCGCTAAAATTTAATGGAGTAATTCTATATAAATGGAATGAAACTTAGCTGTTAACTACCAGAGTCTCCAACTTGTTTCTACCAATACCTTTTTCTAAAAAAACCAAAACACTCACGTGTGAGTGAAGCAATATCAGACTCCATGTGAAGTCACAAGTACTCTTCTACAAGTTTGTGTATTTTACATAACAGACTGACAGTGTGATCCTGGTCTAGAGGGAGTCATTTAAATCAGCTTCCAGATTCAGGCATCAAAGGAAACTGTGGTTTAAAAACACAAAGAAAAAGTGGGCCCTCAATGTTCATAAGGGGGTTGAGGACCCTCACAAAAGTGGAAAAAACATTATATATTCCCCCCTCCCACGTGAGTGTGTGTGCACTCCCCCATCTCATTTACTTCTCCCCATCAGAATGAGTGAGTGAAGTAACACATAGACATACCTTGCGCCGTCCCATTGCCTGATCCCCTGCCCAACTCAGTGAGCAAGGAAATGCATGCACATTTCGTCATCCCCCTTTCCCATCCCGCCCCTTGTCCCCTGCCCAGCCAAATGAGTGAGCAAGGGAACACACACATGCACCTTCCCTCCTCTCTCTCCAGGATCCCAACACTTTGTCCCCACCTGTCTGAGTGAGTGAGCAAGGAAAAACACATATATGCTTTCTCTCCCTCTGCTGTCCCATCCCATCCCCTTGTCAACTGCACACCCACCAAAACAAGAAAGTGAGTGTGAGAGGGCAAGCATGTGCCTTCCCTCCTCCTGCTCCCCCGGCCACCCACACAGATGAGTGAGTGAGTGTGTGAAGGAAGCAGAGGCAGCAGCAAATAATGCAGGGATAATCAAATAGGCAAAGGTCAAACTTGTACATGTGGAGGAATGACTGCAGTTTCACCAAAGCTGGATGTACAAGGGAAAAAGAGAAGGGATGGAGTGAAGACGAATTACGCATTCATGGTTTATTTATCCAGACAGTGATGCCTGAACCAAGCCAATGCCCCATTTTAGATTATCTTCAACTATTCTTGAAACAGTTGGGAAACATTTTCAAGCCAGGTTTGCACAGCAGTTTTAAGATATTTGCCAATTCACATAATATTTAATTCACTTTAATTATATTTTGGTAATCATAGGTTATAACTGGTGTCAACAACGCTGGTGAGAAACATCAAGAGGATTATAATACAGATAGCAAAAGCATATCACAAGGACAACATCAAGAGGACTGTAACAAGGACAGTGACTGACTTATGCTTTAGGGCAGTGGTTCTCAACCTGTGGGTCCCCAGATGTTTTTGGACTTCGGCTCCCAGAAGCCCTGAGCATTGACCATAGTGTCTAGGGCTTCTGGGAGCTGAAGTCCAAAAACATCTGGGGACCCACAGGTTGAGAACCACTGCTTTAGGGGATGACGAAGAGTCATTCAGAACAGAAAATTCCACCTTAACATAAAGCCTCAATCAGATAATATTTCACTTCTGATGACACAATCCTATGTGTACACAATTCGACCCCTCCCTGCTAGTTGTACATTCTGAGACAGCTACATATATACCACACATGTACTAGCTCACTTTTTAAATAATCATGAAAACTGAAGTTGTCACATACATATATTGTGATCCTATACATAATGCACACACAGTACATAGTTTCATTTCAACTGCAAAAAGACTGATAGTAAAACCAAGTTAGTAAAAAGATACATGAGCCATGTTTAAACTGAATTCTTACCATTATTCTAGAAGAAATACATGAAGGGCTATATGAACACACTAGGTTAATCAATATAATGAATACTATTTCAGTGTTCTTTGTCTATAGAGAGGAAGAGTTCTGCAACTAAGAAAATAAATTGTTAAAATATGAGTTCTGTATTTCAAAGTGCTAGATGATATGGCTTCTAATTCAAAACTTACTTGGACAACCTTACATCCCTGCACTTCAGTTCTATCACTGCTGCATTTCAGTTTCCAATACAGACCTCAGCAACAGTAACACTCTATAGCACGCTATTTAGAAGCAATCAGTCAGCCACTGTCCTTGGCAAATCCATCCCTTACAGCTTGACACAACATCTGTTGTCTGTAAACTGTGTCTCCTGCTATACAGACAGAACTCCTCGAAGACCTATAGCACAGCATAGCATACCATTCTATATGATATAGTGTGTTACAGGTAAACAAAGAACAAACCCAAAGTTACTCAAGAATTCCATGATCTCAGAGCACATAATGAGAGCAGAGCCCCCGCTACCATCAAAAGGAATGGAGACAGTACATACCAAAGTTATAACACTAAAATCAGCTTTTGATAAATAAGACCAAATCTGTGAGGTCATCCTGAAAGGATCTTTCACAGATGTACACCCAGAATAGTGCCTCAAGATGCATGTATACTAACAGAGAGAGAATAGGTTTAGATGACCAGCACTAGTAACTGGAAAGCACTGGTAACTAATAACCAGCCCTAATAACTACGTGCAAACATCTACACCTCTCTTTAAAAAAAAGGCTGTTCATTCATTATTACAAGAATGTATATTATTAATTCCCCATTTTATAATGAAGCTGAAAAGTTAAGAGTAAATGTCTGGGACCCTAGCTAAACCTCAAACCACAATATTCCCACTGCACTAAATGATACAATCTTGTGAGCCGCTGCCCTCCAAGAAAAAACTTCTTTGCCACTACCAATGCTTGCTATGTGATTTAAAATGTCACATAACATAAAAGCATACGTACAACATATCAAAAACACACATTCAGCATATTAAACCCACATAATCAACTATTACTGCACAATCCTGTACAAATTTTTCTTAGAAGCAAGTTGCATTGGCTTTAATAACACTGACTTTCAAGCCCTTATTTCTATCTTTCCCAGAACTGCAAATATTCAGGTATGGAAATGAAAAAATTAAGAAGGATGTACGCAGAGCAAAACCTATGCAGGACTACTCTGCAGCAAGTTCTACCACATCCCAGCAGACTTACTTGTGCTCAGCGGATGCAGGACAGAGCACCCCAACTTCCGAGTAGCACTGTTTATCAGAGACACAACCTATTTCTTCTTTTATTTTTTTTAAAACGAACAAGCCTTGGAGCTCTTTCATACATATTAACTGACTCGTGACTCCAACACCAAGTAAGAGAATCACAGAGTTGGGAGGGACCTCAAAGGCCATCTAGTCCAACCCACCGCCCCGAAGGAATACACAATCACAGCACCCCTAAGAGATGCCCATCCAACTTCTGCTGCAAGACCTCTGCTTAAATAACTTGAACAGACCACAAGTAACAACTCCCCTGGACCACACACTGACTCAGTCTTTTTCAAGAGATCGAGTTTCGCCGCTCAGCTGCCAGTCTCCAAGTGCATATTAACTAACCGCAAACTTTACCAAAGGAGGGACAAGTACGCACGTGTGAACCGATCCCCCACCTCTTCACAGACACGCGTTCAGTTCTTTTCCTCTCCCCCCCCCCGGTGGGGCAAATGAGGGGCTCCCTCTCCCACACCACCCGCTTCTGCCAGGGAGCAGCCCCGGAGAGCCAGGCCCGGCCACCCCTCTGACCTGGACGGGGGCCTCATGTTGTGGCTCCGCAGCGCCTCTTCCTCGTAGCTGAGAAGCTTCAGCTTCTCCAGCAAATCCTCCATCGTGACGAACATGTGGTAAGCAGCGCCGGGGCCCCGCTCGACCGCCGCGGCCCCTGCCGGGTCGCCTTCTTCCGCGGCTGCCGCCATGACCATCCCGCGGCCCGCCCGGCCGCCCAGTTGTCACCGCGACGCCGCCGGCGCTCCTCCGGCCGGTAACCGAGGAAACAAGCCCCGCCCGTTCGAACCGCCAATCACTCGGCTGCGGAGGGAGCCCTGGCTGCGCACGCGCAGAGGGCGAGCGCTGGCAGTAAGCCGCTCCCTTCCCCCGCGGGTAGCCGGCCGCTCCGTCACGGTTGCCGTGGAGGCGGCTTCGCCCGTCGGTAGTCGGCGGGACGCGGCCGCTTTTTGCGCCGAGTTCTGACAGGACGCAGCGGGAGAGAAGGATGGGGCACGGCGGGCCGAAGCATCCCTGCGTGTCGGGGCATTTTTCAACAGAGCTCGTAAAATTCTTCGGTTTTTATGACTCTTGCAGACGTGATTCTTTAGTAAAGCCTACACGTTCCAGCATTGGGGTTGTGTGTGCGTATACATAGACGCACGCAAGCCATTTCCGCAGTAGATTGTTATAGCGCTATGATTCCACTTTCAACATCCTATGGAATCCTGGGGTTTGCAGTTTCGGGAGGGGCCGGGCGGCCCCTCCCGAAACTGCAAACCCCAGGATTCCATAGCATGTTGAAAGTGGAATCATAGCGCTATAACAATCTAGTGCAGAAAGGGCCACACACACATTGAAGCGATTTACAAACAGAACTTTTAAAAAGATACACAATCAGCAAAATTTAGTCACTGACTGCATCCTCGGATCTACTACGAACTTGGGAGAAGAACTGTTTGCTAGACCTATAGACATGCACAACCCAATGTTGAAAGGAAGGGGTATGGTCTACTACATGGTCACTAGGCAGATAGATGGATAGATATATGGGGGGAGGCGTCTGTGAATTAAGGATTATGTAAAGCCTGCTTTAGTTGCCCCCACTCCCACAAAATATACATGCAGCTTACTACTCCTTCAGGTGTGAGTAGGCTTTTCACCCAGCGGTAGATGAGGACTTCTGTTTCAGCAAAGTCCAGTCCGTTTCAGTCCGGGCTTTAAAGGCGCTGTCCAGGGTGCTGAACTCCATCTGCCATCAATTTAGCACCTTGGATAGTTCATTTAAAGTCCAGTGTGGAGGAAAAACCCAGGCCTGGATCTCCTCCAGGAAACCAATAGCTGCAACTGTGGTGTAGAAAACTAATCCAAACAAAAATAGTGCACTTCAACATGGTATGTTAAAAATCTTTCATGCTTAGTCGATGTCCAGAATGCTGGAAGGCTGCACTGGTAGGGCTCTGCTGTTAACAACCCTGACAGAAACATTAACTACACTGATACTCAAAAGTTTTGGTCCCTGGACCTATGCTGATATCTGAACCATTGGTTGCCAGTCTCTGGCAAGCTTCAAGGAAAGAAATAACAATACCCAAAGGGCATGAATTTACTGCTGGTCCCTGGCATATTGGAAAACAATACTTGTTGGGCTGCCCACATCATATTGCCTGAGAAGCACTGATTTAGATGATATACATATGACAGGATATACTGTGCAGTAGTGGTGTGGAGTTGAATGGCTGTCAGTAGCAAAGGGGTGCTCTCAAGTCCCAGATTTGACTGTTCAGTGACAAAGGCACACAAGGCAACTGAAGCTATTGTACCACATTACAACTGGCAAAGAGTTTAATTGCCATAGAATAGTAAGACTCGGAAGGGATCTTGCACAACATCTAGGCCAGCCTTTCAGAACCCTTTTACCCAAAATAAATAACTGGAATAAAACAAATGAAAAAAAGAAACTCAATCACAATCTCTACAGAACCCCTCATGACCTCTTGCAGAACCTGAAGAGTTCCAGGGAAACTTGTTGAGAAACCCTGATCTCGTCCAACCGCCAGATCAATGCATGGTAACCACAGGTAAAACATTCTTTGTTATTCCTCCTATTCATCTTCCATACAGCAGGGTTTGGGTTGAAATAATAATAATAAAAAAATCTATGATGCACAGGCATGCTTCATTCTTCATGTAGTCCTATAAGGAAGTATCATATTAAATAATAACTTCAAGAAATGAAACATTTCCAAAACTGTGACTTTTTTATCACAATAATTGCACTGGCATTAATCTCGCTTAAGTTTATGTATTTATAAATTAAAATGGGCTTATATAATCACATATTTTCTCAGTCCTATAAATTTCAGAGCAGAAATTCTTCAGGGGCCTTTAAATTTAGCAGCAGAAAATGACTTCCTACCGTGGGTACTAAAAACAATGTTCCATCCTGATTGTACTTCTTTCCTTAGTATATAGAATCATAGAATTATACAATCATAGAGTTGTATTAGTATGGCTAATAGCTCTCTCCCAGGGTCTACAATTTATTAATTCACCACCTCAAATTGATATCTCTATGTGGCTAATATTAAAAATCATTCCATGTGTCTGACAGGGTCACTGTAAGTGCACGTAGGCAGGAAGGCTGAAAGGCGGAAGTTAGGAAAACTTTGGTCAAGCCAAGTGACTCAACCTGTCACGTAGCCAGGGACCCCTCAAGACATTCTGACCATCAAACAGACAAAGGGCCCTTCACACTGGTATGGCACCTCGGTAGAATCACAACCAGCCTGCCAAGTAAGGGCAATTTCCATTCTACCTGTGCCTTTTGTCTCACTCGAGCAGAGTCATTCACGAAGCACGGAGAAACATTCAGCCGGAGATGTTTGTGGTTGAGGGCTTTGATCTAGCCTTCCTTGCTATTGTTCTCCCAGGGAGAGAACTAGCCCTCCAGGTATATTTTTTCTATAAAAACCCCATGTTTTTATCTGTTCGGGGCTTCGTTTACATTTTCCTCCTGAATTGCTGTCACTCTGTTTTGCCTCAGCCCCCCCTTTCCTTCCCCCGTTCTGAGTTCCATCGCTCTCAATTCTCAGTTTTCAGCTTTGGCTTTCTGGGCATTGAGATCAGGTAGAGTATTACCCCAGAACACCCCAGAACAAAATCCCTATTAATTTTCTTTACTTTCTTCTTCATTAGTTCTTGAATGAATGCGTGAGGGTGTGTGTTGTTGTTTGCTTTAATTACTGAGAGTTTAATAAAATCTTTAAACTGAACAACTTGCCTAGTTCTTGGCTTGGTCTGACTCTGTAGACATTGGGTTACAAGATCCTGCTAAGTTACCCTGCCTCTCGTAAAGCTGAAACAGTGCTCTGAGCTGATTTTCCCCACAATTTTGATAGCTTTTGGGAATCCCCTTCAGGGAGCCCCGAGCAAGCAGGGTAACAGATGGAAGGGGATCTATGGGCCATCAGGTCCAACCCCCATGCTCAGTGAACCCCCTACTCAATGCAGGATTTACAGTCAGAGCATTTCCAGCAGACAATTGTCCAGCCTCTTTTTGAAGACATCCTGAGAAAGAGACCTCACTACTTCTCTAAGCAATCAGCTCCATGGCTGAACCACCATCACTGTCAAGAGGTTCCTTCTAATTTCAGTCAAAATCTAACCTCCATTAAATTAAAACCCTTAGGCCTAGTTCTACCTTCTCAAGCAGTTGAGAACAAGCCTGCACCCTCCTCTTTGTGTCAGCCCTTGAAATATTTAAAGTATGTGATCATATCACCCCTCAGTCTTCTCTTTATAAAGCTGAACATGGCCAGCAACTTCAACTTTTCCTCATATGTTTTGTTCTCCATACCTTTTATCAACCTTGCTGCCTTTTTCTAAACCTATTCTAACTTGTTTATGTTCTTCTTAAAATGAGGTGCCTAGAACTGAATACAATACTCCAGATGAGGGCTGACCAGCACAGAATATAGGGGGACTAGTACTTCGCTTGACTTGTAAACTATGATGCTATTAATGCAGACTAAGATAGCATTTGCCTTCTTTGCTGCAGCATCACAATGCTTGCTCATGTTCAGTTTATGATCTACAATAATCCCAAGGGCCTTTTGTGTAATAGTACTGAGTCAAGTATCCCCCTTCTTATAACTGGACCTTTGGCTTTTGTGGCCTAAATGTAACATTTGGTGTTTGTCTCTGTTGTATTTCATTTTATTAATTTCACCCCAGTTTTCTGGTTTACCGAGGTCCTTTTGAATTCTGTTCTTATATTCCAATGTGTTAGCTACCCGCCCTTCACTCCATCATCTAAATTGTTGATAAAAATATTGAAGAATGTTGGCCCCAGGACAGAACCCTGTAGCACTTCACTTGAGACCTCCTTCCAGTATGAAGCACAGCAGTAGTAGGGCTGTGTAGCTCCTGTCAAAAATGATTTATGACCCTCAGATTTGATTGATTTATGACCTGTCGAAAGTGATTGATTTATGACCTGTCAATCTCCCTCCCCCGGAAGTGCTAGGGCGGGACATCTGGAATGGGCCGTGTCCCTTCCCCTCCCACATGGTCCCAGCCATCCAATGGGGCGATTTCTAAATCGGGTTCTAATTGGGCCCCAGCGGAGCCACGTGAGCCCCTCGGATCCACGCGGGCCAATCAGGGGCGATTCCCTAGGCGTGTTGCCATTGGCCCAGCGGGGTCATGTGAGCCCGCCCACCACCCTCGACCAATAGGGGCGGATTTGGACCCCTCAGGATCACGTGCGTCAAACCGGCCAATAGGAAGACGCCCTTTGAGAGATATAGCGTGGGGAGAGAAGTGGCCATTTTTGCATGCCCGGACAAGTCCTGCGGAGACAACATGGAGGGTACTCCCCATAGACGTGGTCCTGCTCGCTATACTTGGCCTCTTTCACCTTTCGATATTCAACCTAGAAGGCGGTCACCGTTTGATGACCCTGAAAACGAAAATGGCCGCTTCTCTCCCCACGCTATATCCGGCGTGGCCCGCGTGGATCCGAGGGGGTCACGTGGCTCCGCTGGGGCCCAATTAGAACCTGATTTAGAAATCGCCCCATTGGACGGCTGGGACCACGTGGGAGGGGAGGGGACACGGCCCATTCCGGATGTCCCGCCCTAGCACTTCCGGGGGAGGGAGATTGACAGGTCATAAATCAATCACTTTTGACAGGTCATAAATCAATCAAATCTGACAGGTCATAAATCAATCAAATCTGAGGGTCATAAATCATTTTGACAGGAGCTACACAGCCCTACTACTCACAGCCACTGACTACAACTCTCTTTTTCCAATCAATTATGGATCCATCTGATAATTTTTCCATCTATTTCATATTTTGTCAGTTTATATAGTACACCTATTTTTATAGTACACTTTATCAAATGTTTTGCTGAAATCTAGATTAATGACATCCACAGCATTCCATCCATTCACTAAACTAGTGACCCAGTCATAGAAAGATATAAGGTCAGTTTCACAGAATTTGTTCTTGAAAAACTATGCTGACTCCTATTAATCACTGCATTGTCATCAAGATATTTGCAAACAGATTCCTGTATAATTTTTTCTCATGTTTTTCCCAGTATTGAGGTAAGGCTGACCGGCCTGTAGTTTCCTGGAGCTTCTTTTTTGAAAAAAGTGAAAATGTTTGCTCCTCTCCAGTTACCTAGCACCTTACCTATTCTCCAAGATTTCTCAAAAAATGATGGAAAAAAGTTCAGCAAGTGAACCATGTTGTCCTAAGATCTGAACTCATTTAGGTTAAATAGGTTATTCCTGACTAATTCCTTATCAATCTTGATTTGCAACGCAGATTTCTTGCCAAGGTCTTTGCTGATCTAGGGAAATACACAGACCTCTTTTTCAGGGATTAAAAAGAAAAACCCTGAAGCAAGTACTTATTGACCAGTTCTGCCTATTCCTTGTGATCTGTTAGCATTTGACAATCCTGGCTGAGCAGCAGTCTGCCATTTCCTTCATCATTCCCTTGCTTTGAACATATTTGAAAACCCTCCTTTTGTTACTCCTTGCTCGCCTAGCCAATCTCAGCTACCATTCTGAGCTTTAGTTTTCCTTATACAATTTCTGCTATCTTGGGTTACAAATCTGTATTCTTCCTTGGTGATTTGTCCTTCCTCTATTCTTTATATATGCTCTTTTTTCTTTTCACTTTCTCCTCAGATATACTGTGCAGCTAATTCAGATGTTCCTCATTTTTCTTAGTCTGTGAAATTATTTGTGATTGTGCTTTTAGCAGTTCCTTCTTCATGAAATCCCACCCATGCTGATTGTCTTTTTCTTTTAGCATCTCTAACCTTTGGATTTTGCCCAGTATTCCCCTGAGCTTGATAAAATCAGTTTTCCTGAAATCCATGGTTCATGTTCAACTCTTCTTCGGCCTATCCTAAATCATGAATTCCAGCATTACATGTGTCGATGTAATGAAATCAAACCCAGCTGCTTTGATCCTGTTGACCAACCCTTCCGTTGATTAGGATCAAGTCCAGGATTGCTGATCCCCTTGCTTCTTCCACCATCTTTTGAAAGAGAAAATGGTCTGCAAGACAATCAGGAATTTGTAGGAAAAACTGTGTTTAACAGAGTTAGACTTGTTCAGGATAATTAAAATCCCTCATAAACACCAGTTCATGCATCTTGGTGATTTCTGAAGGTTGTTTCTGAAAAGCATCATATACTACCTCATCTTCGTTTACTGTCCTGTAGTAAGCTCCTAACACAAGCCATTTCCGCACTAGACTGTTATAGTGCTATGATTCCACTTTCAACATCCTGTGGAAACCTGAGGTTTGCAGTTTTGGGAGGGGCTGGGTGGCTCCTCCCGAAACTGCAAACCCCAGGATTCCATAGGATGTTGAAAGTGGAATCACAGCGCTAAAACAGTCTAGTGCAGAAATGGCCACAGTGTTGTTCTTATTTCTTTCTCCATTTCTTTTTCCCCAAATGCTTTCCATTGGTCCAGTTTAATCACTTGTGTGGATTTCTGTAGAAGTGAATTTGTCTTTGACGTATAACATTATTCCCCCTCCTTTTCTTCCCCACCTGTTCTTTTTGAACAGATTATGTCCTCCAGTTGTTATACTCCAGTCATGGGAGTCATTCCACCGAGTCTCTGTTATACCTATAAAGTCGTATGTACTGTCCTACACTAGGACTTCAAGCTAGTTTGTTTCCCATACTCTGTGCATTGGTGTATAAACATCTAAAGTGCTGTTTGTTCTCATCCTTTGTTCTGCTGCAAGTTCTACTGTGGTAGAATAAAACAAGAGGGAAAAATGCTTTAAAATACCTGTAAATGATAACATATACTAAAGAACATTGGGCCAAGTAGTTCTGAGTCTTAATTTCAAACTTAAAAGTGTTGTAGCTTAAGCCAATGAAGATTTTATTCTTTGTCTTGATGTTTAACCTCCTTTAGTTCAGAAAGAGGTGGGGGAGGCAGAAAGAGCTATGCATTTCAAAAAGTCTGCATTTGTGTTAATGACTCTGGCAATGAAGAGTGTAGTAAATCTCAGGCCTAAATCCAATTGCTAATCCCAACTAGAGTAGGCTATTTGAATCAATTGCTAAATAGTGTCATGTGCCTTCAAGTTATTCTCTGACTTATGGTGACCCTTAGGCAAACCTATCATGGAGTTTTCTTGGCAAGATTTGTTCAGAGAGGGTTTGCCTTCCTCTGAGGTTGGGAGAGTGTGACTTTCCCAAGGCCACCCTGTGGATCTCCATGCTGATCAGGGATTTAAACCCTGATCTGCAGAGTTGCACTCTAACAGTGAAACCACTGCACTACACTGGCTCTCTATGCTACATCAATACATATATAATTCCCATTTATTCAATAGGTCTACGTTACTTGGAGCTAGGAAGTGAATTTAGACTTTCGTCTACAGTGATATGAAAAGGCACACTGCACATGCACAAAAGTACCCCTTCTTCACATTATATACAATAACACATAGCGTTTCCACTTGAAGTAAAACCAAGTTCCTTGTTTCCTTCATTTCTGGGAGTAGGCTAGTAGCCACTTTGTTATGCCTCTCCCTTCCAGTCTAGGGAGATAGTTCAACCCACAACTTCATCACAATTCCAGTGTAAGTCCCAGAATGAGTGTTCTTAAGGTAAGAGGTAGATACACACACTTCACAGATGAAAATGGGCACACATGCCCAGGCAATATCAGAGAGTGGTCAAGATGGCCAAAGTTAATGAAGAAGAAAACACAAACTAGAAGAGGCTACTGGAATTCGCTTTTGCCTGAGATTACTGGGAAGGTCAAGGTTTCTCCCTTCCTCTCCCCAGCTGAGTTGAACACAAAAAAAACAAACCAAAAAACCTACTTGCTCACTTTGAGCTCATTTTGCAGCAATTGAAGTAAACTGAGGACAAAGACGGAAATGGGAGGAAAAGGTAAAGACTGTGACATTTTGAAAGCAGCTGAAAACCTGGGGTAGCAGAAGACTAATCAGGACTGTGTCTGCCAAGTCAGGACCATTGGAGAATATGGAGGCTATAACCTCTCTATGCTATATTTGTGTATGAACATGTACATAAACACATAAATACATACAATTGTTTTTAAGTGTAACAGGAAGCATTCTTTTCTGAGTGTGATGTTGGAGAAGCAGCAGGCAGGCAGTGGAAGCAGAGGATGGGACAAGATGACAGCAAATGAAAACAGTGACAGCTCTTCTCTTCCCACCTCAGGCAACAGGCAGGCCCAGCTGTCCCTCATGGCAGGATTTAGTTCATCTGACTCATCCTTAAATTGTGGCCCTGTAACAAGCACAAAGTGCCTAGCATATGCACTTGGAGAGTTAACCTGACAAATCCTGAACAGTGCGCAATCATTTATCCATTACTACTAACTGCTGGGCATAATGTAACTTTTCATCATGAAGGAGCAGCATGGGGCTTGGGAGACCTACAGTGCTGAACAATGGAACTCAGCTCTGAGACGTTAGCCCAACATGGTTGCAGGTTGAAGAAACAGGACAATTCGGAAGTCATTACTTGAGTATTTTTAGTCCAGCAATAATCCAGTTTGACAGACAGACAGACACTGTGTAGGATGCAGAGTGTCACTTCATGGCTTTTTCTTTTTCATTCCAAGGACTGGAGTTATTCAGTGCTAAATGCCACTTGTTCAGTTCCTATGTTCTTCACCTAGCCATTGAACTAACCAGTATGTCATTCATTTGTACAAGTGAGTCCTAACTCACAACACTGTGGAGTGTTTCAGTCAAATGCATTCACTGATGCTGAAGAGAAAAGGAATCTTCTCAAATATGTTATTTCACTTAAGATATTTTAACCCTTCTTTCTTCTATGAAAACAAATCACCAAAGCTGGTCATAATAATATTAAAACACTAACAGAAGTACCCAGTTTCACAAGTGTTAGGAACCCTTTACCACTTCCCCTATGCCAGGGCTCTTTCTCTTCCTGCATGGCAGGAGGTTGGACTGGATGGCCCCTGTGGTATCTTCCAACTCTTTGATTCTATTATTCTTTCTCTTTCCCTTGCCTGCACCCATTTACTTTGTTTTAAGCTAGGTTGTAAACCATGCTGGATCCTGTGCTAGGAGAAAGATAGGATAGAAAATAAAAATAAATACACTCTCCCCCTTCTTTCCTTTTCCCACTGCAATGCTTGTCGATCCATTCCTTCTACTTACTTGTCTGCACTCCCATACCTGGAAGCAAATGTGTCTGTCTCATCTAATATAATATAATCTGTCAACACCATTTAACTTTTGGAAATGTTTAGGGATGCTGCAGAAGGAAGCAATACATGGTGTTGCCCAGAGACCCTCTGGAGAAATGAATATGCCAGGGCTGCCTCCAGCCTTCACTCTGCTCTTTTGGGAAGATTAGGGAAATCTCTGTCACATTACACAGTTACGACACTTTGATGCCACTTTAACTGGTATGGCTTCATTCTACAGAATCCTAGAGTTTGTCAGTTGGTAAAGATATTTACAATTTTCTGCCAGATAGGGACACACAAAACTACAAATCTCAGGATTTTGTAGAATGGAGCTATAGCAATTAAAGTGTAAAGACTGTGTAGCGTAAAAAGATAATGTAACATAGTGATGGAAGATGGTACTCAAAGCTACAGACCAATTTTAAATAACTAAACTTAATTATTGAGTTTCCAAAACAAAATAATAATAACCCCAAGCTTCAGGTTCACCTTAGTATCCACATCAGGTTTCAGGTGTCTAGGCTTCATGGTCCTGAATCTATGTCAGAAACTGACATGAATGGATGCACATAGCCTTTTATTATTATAGAGAAACAACAATTTAACAGCAAATAATTCAGAATAGCGGGTAAGCATGAGAGATACAGATTAAAATAACTAAAAATCATAAAATAGGAGAACACACATGTGTGCGCACATGCGCACACACACACTTAAAAGCGGCAGAATAAACCTCCACAGTCTGAAAACTTCCTGGGCCCTGCCATAAACCTGCTAAAATGCCTGAGTGGATAAAAACAACCTTGCCCTAACATCTGAACCATAATTGTAAAGGCATCAGGCAAGCCTTCCTGGGGAGAAGGTTCACTAAGCAGGACATCATAACTGAAAAGGTTGCCACCTCCAGGTATCATCTCTGGTTACCACCAGACTCAGTTCTGGAGAACGGGAAATACAGAGAAGGACCTTTGTAATAACCTCTCTATAACTATTTTACTAGAGTGAACATTCGGGTGATTTACAGTGTTTGATGGATAAACATAACATTTCCTACACTCAAAGCATTCCTGCTTTTCTCGCTTATGTGTGGCAGATATTAGAGATCCACAAAGACAAAGACTGATGATGGTATAAAATGCATCTGATGTGCCCTAAAATTGCTTTTGTCTGTAAACATTATATGTACATCAGTACTGAGCAAAATGCTTCCTACATACCACATTTGTACTGGGTATACACACATACACCTCTGTATCTGCCTATCTATCTATCTTTGTCCAATGTTAAGTTTCCACTGAATTTCTGTGGGGATATTTTGCTTGGAATGTAGATACTTACAGTACTGTTCCTTCCCTCTAAGTACTGTAAGTACAAGGGCAGAGATGAGTCCATCTCCAGGCAAGCAAACTCTGTGGAAATTTGTCCTCAAGTTCCCCAAAGTTTTCTTCCCCTTCAAAGAGGCTTCCTTCTTCTGTCTCATTCTCAGGGTCTTTGGGAATTTATTTAGAATTTATTTTGGTATTGTTCATGAGCTGACAGTATCACTGTGAGATGGTCAAGAACAGAGTGCTTTGTTGTTGTTTTTCTACTGTACATCTCTACATTATTCTGAGCCTCTCTGGCTATTATTGCTTCCATTTTGATTGGCATACTTAATTTTGTCCACAAGAACAAAGGTTTAATTTATTTTTTCAATATGCATCTAGAGATATTTATTTACAACATTGTTGCTCTGTTCCCCTTCCATTGTAGAAGCCAGATTGCTATACTTGGGTTTCCCAAGTGGTGTCCCAGCCAAGTGTTCAGCAAACACAGACTTGCTTCGCTTCAGCACCATGGCTGCAAACACAAATCTTAGGATCACATATTGGGCCAAAGCTTTTCATCCCTGGAAGACAAACAGTTATAGTGAGTGGACTCATCTGCTCCGCTTCACCAGAACTTGCCACAATCTCTGGCTTCTGTTTAGCAACATCCACTGACTTTCATCCATGGATATTCTCCAGTTCTATCACATTTAGTGCTCATCTAAAAGCTTACCTTCTCAGCTTCTGAATCTTTACCTTAATTATATAGTATCATGACACTGTTGTGCCTTGGCACATACAAACACCAGCAGCCACCTGGATTACATGCTTTGCCCCATATACATACACACAAACACATCCATGGTAACATCCATCAGCTGTTTTCCTTCTGTTCAAATACACGTTCTAACTTTCAGAAATATTCACTAAGCATCTGTTAGTTGCCTTCCAAAGACAAACATGTATTGGCTTACATTCATAAAGATCCATCAGCCTCTAGCTTCAATATTTACCAGCTTCCTAACTGACTCTGTCAATTTCTGTCCATAAAAATCTGCCAGCTTCCACCAGGTCTGTCACCTGGCATCAGCCAAGCTTCTGGCTGTAGATATCCACTGATTTCATACCATGAGCTTTCCTCCGACTTAACAAGTCCATTTGTTTCTAGTAGTGAATTTTCCTTCTGCACTTGTATCTCACATGACTCACTTTGCTCCTCTAGCTAGCTTCCTGGCATCCTTCACCTGGTGTCCATGTTGGTCAATGTGCTTGAGATGGCCTGTCTAGCAGAGAAAAATTAAATAGGGTCAACATGACACAGGTTTGGTTCATCAGAGAACTGAAGGGAGGGCAGTTCTGTCTCAATCTACTGAGATTCCCATGTTACATATGTTTGTAGAAATATGTATCTTGGCAGAAGACAAAAAGAGTGAAACTGAATGCCCCAGCTATTCAATGACTTTTATTCTACTGGGGAACAGCAAAAAGGCACCAGGAAGAATGAGTGTGGAGGAACAGAACTGTTCTCAACTTACACCAGAGGTGGAGAAAGTGAGAACTGAGGGCTATGTGCACTCCAAAGTCCTGTGCCAAATCTGCAAATTCCCTGGACCCCTATACACATTTTTTATGGGAAAAAAACACCTTTTGGGTCATTTTCCATGCAATTTTTCACCTGATCAAAAAGTATAAAAAACCAACCTGGTTTACTTTCATTAGCTCCCCAGCTCCCCAACCTCCTGAAATTACCTGTTTCAGCCTTAAAACTGGTGCAACATGGCAAACAAAAATGACATAACATTATTTCTGGTGAATTAGAAAGTGCCAGTGCCCCTTCATGGAAAGTGGGGTGATAAAGGTGAAACTTGCCCCCCTGCAGTTGCCCATACTTGTAGCACTTTAGTGCTGGCATCTTGTTAGTAGAACATCAGGTGTAAACCCACCTTATACCTATGTATATCTCTTCTTTCTCATTTCAAAGGTTGTTATTGCCTTTTCCTCTCCACAATGGCAAAAGCACCACAATTCTGCACAGCTGTTCCCTAGTCGGTGGAAGGGGCCTTTCAAATATATATGGTTATGTCTTCATAGCCAGATGTGAAATCATTATATCATCTGCTAAGATCTGCTAAAATTCCTGAAACAAAATGTCCAGGAATGTAAACATTTAATGTTGTTATCAGTGTTTACTATTAAAAACACAGATTTCTTACATAAAAGATGAATTGTTCTGCTACTTCCTGTGGCATGGCTAGAAACTGAAAATTGATTAAAACCTTGGAATATTGGGTAGTTAAAAACTGTGGAAAAAAATCTTGCATGACTTGAAAGCAATTAAAATGCTGGAACCAAACAGAACTTTCATAAAGATATGGTTTCCATTCACTAAACATGGGAACAGGAACAACAAGCTGAGAGATCAACCATCATACCATTTAAATATCTGGAGAGGCATTCTTGATGCATTAAATGACTGTCATCTTCCAGCGATCTCTTCGCAGGCATGAGTTCTGTAGAACACAATACTTTATAACTTGAATGAAATGTACTTTTTTGTTCATTTTTTTTTGCACTGTAATTACATAAAATGAACAAACAAATGAACAAAAGAAAAGATATTTTTAAAAATTTTCAATGCAGTTCTATTATTAAAAGGAGAGAGGAAATGAATGGATGAACAAGTACCAGGGGCCGGAAGTGCCTTTGAGATGCAAAGCCCTCTTTAGGAATCTCAAGTGAAATAACATTTGCTGCTCTGTAGGAAGATCACCTGTTAATTGCATCTTGTATCTGACTGTAGTATAGAACTCAGTTTAGTTGACAGAGGAATCAATATCACATGGGCAGTATTCATATACTACTTGCATGTAGGATATTCACCTGTTGAATCATCCTACTCCTGTGAGCATTTTCTTGCATGTGACAGAGTGACACCATCAAGATGCTTGTGCAACTATGTGCTCCAGTGGCACAGAGCTTCTCCAATGATGACACTCAATGCACTCATATCAGTACAGCACCGATGCCATAACCCCACTGTTGACTCAGCATATGGGCCCTATAGGTGACTAATACATATGCTGGGTTTATGGCCTTGTTGTAGGTGATGTTTGTGAAACTGTCATTGTCTTTAGTATCACGGTCCTGGTCAGTCTTAGAGAGAATTCTAGCAATTCTTATGGTAAGATGCCACTATATTCCATTCTCAATCTTCCATTCATCTTCCAGTTGGGGTTCAGATGTCTGGATATGCAAAACGCATGGTGGCTGATTCTCAGAACATGAATCTTCACTGTTGGTCACCATTATGGTAAGAGATTCAGCTCAGGGTGAAACTAGACAATAGCAGCTTTTTGCAATTACACTTTGCAAAGACATCTCCTTCCCACAGCATGTTATTCTCTTCAACCATATCTTTTGAATTTAACACTCACTGGTCATTGGAATGCAAGCATGGCAAATCTGCTTGCTGGCGTTACCCCAAAAGGTGGGGGACCTTGAGGTCCACCAGCAATGCCAGCGTCTCCTTCGAAACTGGGGAATTTATAGCTCAAAGGAGACCTGGGGGGGAGAGTAATGGCAGAATATTTTCACCTATGTATACCTGTACTAATTGTAGGACTCTAGTGAAAGGTTTAAACAGAGCTTTTTAACTGGAAATCAACAGATGCACACAAAAGAACCCAAGCAGTCTCATGAACCATACAAGGCTAGTGAAGGGAGAAGCAAGAAAGGTTAGATAGAGTTTTCAGGTGTAGAGGGTGATATTTTCTGATCCTGGAGCAGAGGATCGAAGATGACTGGCTCAAACACAAGGGTTGTACTTTGGCCTATATCAAAAGATCTTTAGGCAATTTACAAATAGCATTAAAACAAGTCAAATAGTTTAAAAGCAGGGAAAGAATTTAAATAAGTTAAAAGGGTATTAATCAATGTAAAAAGTTAAAAAATACAATTTAAGGGATGTAAAAGTTTTGAAAACTATGTATAACAGTATTTGATGAACAGGCAAGTTTTGCAGGTATGACACATCGGTTTGTATCGTACGTTGCTGTTATGCAGGTCAGGATTTTCACCAATAGAATTTCTGACAACTTTCCTGTCCATCTTCAGCCCTTCAAGGGCCCTTTCCTCATGGGCATATTGCCCACGCTAGGGCGACCTCTCCAGGAGGTCTTCTTCACCGTGGGGTGCGCTAGAGCAGTTTGAAAAAGTGAGGCTCTACACCTCAAACTGCTCTAGCACAGCTGCGGGGGTGGCACTGCGAGTTTTTTAAAAACCACCTTCGCAAGTGGTTTTTACGAAACTCGCCCGAGCTGCTCCGTGGCAACCCCCAGTGAAGAACTGCAGAGACGCAGTAGCGCATCCCTGCAGATCTGCCCAGGGGCGGGCTTCCGGCTGGCACGCTGCCCTCATTGGCGGAACGCCTCCGGAAGCTGCCGACCGCCATTTCGGGCGCTGCCGAGCGCCGCCAAACGCCGCCGAGCACCGCTGAAATTCGGCGGCATTTAGAACGGCGAATCTGTGCTCCCCGCAGGGATGGAGCAACTCACTATGAGGTAAGCTCCGCCCCTGCATGTGCCGCCCTGTTTCGCCCCCCCATGAGGAAAGGGCCAAGGGCTCTCAAATTTCAAGAGCAGATTTTCTGACAGAAAATATTATTTCAGAAGGAACAATAATAGGGAAGATTTAAATAAATATTTAAATAAATAAACAACCAAAAAAGTACATACATGTAAGGTAGAATTGCCTTATGTAATGTTTGGTTTGACCTTCACACTCTTTATGGCTGGAAAGTGGTGGACTAATTTTTGCCTTCCTGAAGGGTTGCAGACACTCTCCTCCAGTTAAAAGGAGGAGGAATCCCACCACCCACTGTGTGGAGTTTTATGCTGGAACAGTTTCAAAAACAGAGTGTCTGCTGGGATACAGATACTTCTCCCTTGGGATGTGATGTCAGATAGCTGTTATGCTGCCTGAGGGGAGTGTGCATGTGTTGCTTGTTTCTACCTGTGTTGTAGTCAACACTACAAATATTACAAAAAACACATTAAGTCTGTTGTTCCTCCAAAAAGAAGCCAAACCAAAGCAGTGTTGCCACTTGGAATAGTTGGGAGTGGATAATAATGGGTGAAATCTAATGGTGTGCATCAGTCCAAACCACAGGCAGCTCAGGTACCTCTTCCTCCACTGGTAAACATTTGTAAATGCCCATGATCTCTTCCCGACGGTTGTGGAACATTCCAGAACAGTTTGAAGGGCCCAAGTGGAAATGAGAAAAGGCAGGCTTCACTGGCCAATATATATCTACTCATGTGATACTGGATTTCACCCAGTCTGCTTTTCTGCATTTTTTTTTTTTTTTTTTAAATACAGCAATAGTTGAATCACACCCAGAAAAAGCATGCACTATAAGCAAAAGTATACACTGAGGGTATATAAAGTGTGGCCCACAGGCTGGGTATGGTCCCCATACCTTCTAACTACCCAGTTTTTCAGGGACAGTCTTAATTAATGCTCAGTCATCCCATTTTTTTCAGCTGCTTCTAAAATGCCCCAGCTTTTCTCTCCTTCTTCCACTTTCCCCTTAGTCCACAGCTTACTTTCATTGTTGCAAACTAAGTTCAAAGTGCCAAAGTAGTTCACTCTCATTTAACTCACTGAGGGGGCAGGATCTTGCCGTTTCCAGTACGCTCAGGCAAGAGAAAACTGCTACAAACTCTCCTAGTTTGTGTGTTCTTGCCCATTAATAGCTTTTGCTGTTTTGACTATCTATCCTCTGATGTTGCTTGACCACACACGTCCAAGTTTTCATTTCTGAAACGTTGGAAGATATAGGCCCCCACAGTTCTTTCTGTAGGCACAAGGGTCCCATTGAGATTTTTTAAAAAAGCCTTTTTCCCCTTCAAAGTACCCCAACACCAACTAGGAGATATAGGGGTATTTTTGCCACATTTTTACTCTTCCCCAGGTCATTTGAGGGCCAGGATAGGACTTTTT
The DNA here is from genome assembly GCA_948472985.1 of Iguana delicatissima. Taxonomy (NCBI): domain Eukaryota; kingdom Metazoa; phylum Chordata; class Lepidosauria; order Squamata; family Iguanidae; genus Iguana; species Iguana delicatissima. The sequence continues at coordinate 455,017 of CAOKZL010001663.1, forward strand.
TAAAAAAAAACAAAACCAGAAAGCGAACACAAGGTTCTTCAGAATCACCTCCTGTTGTTTTTCAAAAGAAGGCCTCTTTTGGGTCTAAAATGGCTCAGGGCACCCAGAAACATGGCAAAAATGTGCTCCATTGCTAGAGGGTATAGGGGGGAGCTCTGGGAGGTATTTGATGGTGTCATGGCCCTCTAAAGGTTTGTGCAAGACTAATGTAATTCTCTAGTGCCCATCTGTGCTGTACACTTAATGAACAGCTGAGGGACAAACTAGACCTAGACAATGAGAGATTCATGATGATTATTTTTACTGGATTCCTACAGTAGAAAGATGGAGACTAACCCTTCTCATCAACACTTTTCCCAGATCAAAATGACTGTTCATATCTGTGTAGTTTTCCAAGTGGGCCAAACAACATCCACGGGTGATGGTGGTGGAATTTTAGATCAAGGAAAAGCTATTAGATTAACATCTTTTAAAGGTTGCAAGAGTGATGACCTCTTTGGCTATTTCAAACTTTTTTCTTCAGAAAGGTGGGAGATCCAATCAGGGATCTCCTAAAGTTTTGTCTAGTTGTGCTGTATGGCTATATGTGTCTTGAAGCAAGGATGATGGAACCTATCCTTTCCACTACCGATTAATATATCTTCGAAGCAGGAAAAATAAGAACATTATCAGAGTGCGTACACTTAACAGTGATTTCCTCTGTAATATCCAGAAGCTCAGCTCTACTAGGCTGCATTTGCAATCATGTTCTCTCTAAATATTTATGATCCTTTTGCATTGCTTTTTAAAGGCTGTAGAGAAGTAACAGGACAATTGTCTGGAGATTGTATCCCGCCTGCTCTATTCTCCCGATAATGACAAAAGCAATTCACTGGAAGACGTGTATGCTGCCACTGTTACAAGCGAGATCAACTGCTGGATCACAAACCTCAGAACAAAAATTGAACAGTCCTTTTTCATGAAGAAATACCCAAGAGAATATATGTGGCAGCACATTAAAATTGCATGGCTTTCAGCTGAGTGGTAGCAGCTTGTACAGCTGTTATTGGAATGAAACTCTGGATACAATGAAAACATTCACTAAGCTGTGCGAATTGAACCAATTGATACACACTTATAACACCTGTACTATATTATTGTATAGGTATTAATAATAATTGACACACACCTTGGGCTTACAATATCACTATGTTCCAAGAATGCCATTAAAAAGTATGCAACTGCTCTGTAGTGAGCAAGGAAATATAGGCCATTTCCACACTACACTGTTATAGTGCTATTATTCCACTTTCAAAATCCTATGATATCCTGGGATATACAGTTTAGGGAGGGGGCATTTAGAATTCTCAGCCAGAGAGCTCTTTGGCCTCAGTAAACTACAAACCCTAAATTTCCACAGGATGTTGAAAGTGGAATAATAGCACTATAACAGTGTAGTGCAGAAATGACCATAGTTAGAAACTTCTGCAAGGAATCTTGTCTGCAACACTGTTATGCAAAGTGGTAGTTCCTGAACCAGTGCCAGTCCCCATACCATTGGCTGCTGGTGAGTTTCCCAGAAAGAAAGAAACAACTGTAGCCAATGGGTGCAAGTATAACAAATTGGAAATGGCATGTTGAGGGGGAAAAATTGCCAGTCTTTCATGTCAATTAGCCTACAAGGAAATCTATACCATAGCTTTGAAGGAGTTAGGGGTTTTTTTTGCACTACAACTCCAAAAAGCAAGTGGGGGATCTGGGGAATTACAGTCCAAAAAGTAACTTCCAAAAGCTTTGATCTACAGTCAGTCCTGGACTCTGATTCTGGACAGAACCAAACAATTTTATTCCCTGCAACCTTACATTCAGATCTATACTCCAAGATCTGATCAATCTCTCAGGCCCTTTCCGCATGGCATTTTCCATGTGAAAGGGCACCCTGGAGTGTTGCACGACTGTGAGGAGCGATCTGCACAACACACTCACAATCGTGCGACGCTCCAAGGGCTGGCAGGCGCTGATTGCACACCTTTTCATTTTCGGCTAGAAGCCAAAAATTATGCGTAATCTCGCATTGCTCCTGGGCCCCATGTGCTCCCGGGCCCCATGTGTGCGGAGCCTCCAGAACCGTGCCAGTCGCGCTTCCTGCCCCAGCGCAGGAAGGTCCCAGGCTGCACTGCAGAAGGAAGAGGTGGGGCTCTGTGTGAGCAGGCAGCTCTTGTGGAGCCAAAGGACCCCGGACACGAGAGCCTCTCGCTGGAGGCTGCTCGCATGATCCCCGCATCCCAGCACCAGAAGCAGGTAAGATGCCGAAAGGGCTTCAGTTCTGGACTTTGTTGGTGTGCCATAGGCAATCCTGTGTCAGTAGAACAATGCCAGTTCAGGTGCAAAACTGCTACTTAGATCTGTGTCTCTCATAGCTTGCTTGTGGGGTAGGTAGGAGTAGGTAGGAGTAGGGTAGGTAGGAGATAGGAGGCCCAGCTGTATGAAATATGTAACTCCATTTCTTGAGGATGTGCATATAATGTGTTTTTATATCTGCATCTTTCATTGGCAAGGCAGGATCAAAGGCCATCCCAAGGACTGGGCCACCTGAGGTGAAGCAGAAAATGGTCCTGTGCCCCATTAAGGGTGTGCACGTTACCAAGAACCAACCAGGGTATTTTGGCTCAGAGAACAGAGTACCCCATAAGCTCCTCTCACCATTCTTGATGATGAAGATATAGTAATAAAGAAGTAAATAACTTTTGTGGTCATTTCATGAAATACAGAATCTGCTTCATGAGGCTCTGCCTAATGGTAGGGCTGGCCCTGGCAGGATTATGCAGATTGAGTTTTAATGCTGAGAATTAGAAAAGTGGGGAAAGTTAATTTCAGTCTGGAATCTCATATGCAGAGAATACATGATATCTGGAGTGATTTACTGCAATAACTAATATCAAATTCTAAATCTTCTAAGTATTACAACACCTAAAATGACATCTCCAAATGTAGGATAGGATATAAATATTTTAATGATATACAGATAAATAGAATAGATCAAATAGTATTGAATGATATGTACATATATGTGGGCTGGCATCCTGTCAGCTACAAAGTTCAGCTTAGGACATCATAACTGTTTTGCGTTCTCATTCATGATTGTGGCAATATTGCCATGACCAAAAATGACCCTGAAACTCACCTTAAAAGCCAGTCACCCATCCTGCCAATGCAAAATGCTGCAGAAAGCAGAAACAGACCCCCCCCGCCCCCATGGGGACTTGTTACAGCTCTTTATTGTAGTGTTGTTTAATCCAGAGAGGGAGCTGGTCACATGATCCTGCAGAACTCCAGTTTCTCTGACTTCTGTTTCTCTGGATGGCTGAATGGATTTTAAGGTGGGTTCCCGATGGGGATTGGAAAGCTGTCTGCTTGATGGAGGTTCTTAACCACTCTATATTGTTCGAAGCAAAAAAAAAAAAAAGGTTTTTTTTAATCTTTGAAAGTATTCTGTGATATTTTACCCACCAATGGTGGTGAAGAAAGCTGATAGCAAGAAAATCAACTCATTCAAAATGTGATACTAGAGTAGAGTTCTAGAGATAACCCGGACTGCAAAGAAAGGCCATTTCTGCACTAGACTCTTATAGTGCTATTATTCCACTTTCAACACCCTATGGAATCCTAGGGTTTGCAGTTTAGAGAGGGCCTCTGAAGCCCCTCCCTAAACTGCAAACACCCTTCCTAAGCTGCAAACCCCAGGATTCCATAGGATGTAGAAAGTGGAATAATAGCACTATAACAGTCTAGTGTGGAAATGGCCAAAGACAAATGAATGGGTACTACAGCAAATCAAACCTGAACACTTCCTACAATGCAAGATGACTAAGCTGAGGCTGTCATACTTTACAACTACTAAGTAGCAAAACTAGTCCAAGGGTGAATATAAAGTAGAATAATCTGAAACTAAACTTATGAAAAAATATAGTGAATTACATAAGTTTTTTTAAACATATATATTTATATATATTTAACAAGACTACTAAACTTATGTTAATACACAACAATAATTAGTGAATACAAATACATTAGTATGCTAAACATAATATATGCAGTATGATTGGTGGTCCATGGAAAACAACAAAAGTATGTATAAGCATCCTATAAGATTTTTTAAAATTATTATTATTGTTGTTAATTTTAATTACAAACACAAAAACAAAACAAAGAAAACAAATTTAAAATGAAGAGTATATATAAAAAGGCAAAACAATAATTCACAAAATACTACATAATAATACATAATATGAAACTATAAAACTAAGCTAAATAACATTACTAACAAAAACTACAAATATCAAATTAAACTTACAAACTATACAAAACTAAAAATTGGTTTCCTTCCCTGTTGCATCAACTAGTAGTAATCCAACAACTGCTAATCCAATAAATCATGAATTATGATTATATTTAATCTTTGTTGCCTACAATTATTTCTGTAATAAAATCATAATAAACTAGTAATCTATACTTGTAGTCATAAATAGATAATAATAATAATAATGTAAGCAGTATAATTGGTGATCCACAGAAAACAGCAAAAGTATATATAAAGGTCTTGCAAGACCAATGAGAGCACTGGTGTTCATTGTATAGTCATGTTCCAATAAACTATGTTCTCCAAACTTGATCAAAACAAAATCCTAACAGTTGGTTATTTGCTCCTACACTTCTCTTATGGAGAATGCTCTCAGGTGAAATTTTCAAGTAGCAAACTAGTGTTCAGGTATTGTCAATAGTCCAATCTTCATCAAAGTGTAGAAAACTTTCAATTAGTGCAATGAGTCAAAGTATATACGACAAAGAAATTATTGTCAAATTCTTATCCACATATGCAGAAGTTTCAACAGTGAAGTAACTGTAAAAAAGGCTCTTGCACTTCTCTCATGGGCAATAAACAGATGGTAGGGCACGTGGAATCTCCACCATTTTGCACAAGCTTCATCAGTCAGGCTTACCTCTATGTGGATGAAAAACAACATCTATACAAACTGCAATTATCATAAAACAAGTTGAAAACTACACAGCCTGCTGAAAAACAAATACCACCAAAGAGAATCAACATCTTACCTCTCTGGCAATTAATGATACAAGTTCTTTCAAAACAAAGACATGAGTGTCAAATAGACTACACAGAGAATTTAAATAGCTGGCATTATAATTAGCCAGGCAGAGTCCAGTTGAGTGTGGGAGGGGAGGAGACTGCAAGAATATATAAAGGCATAGCAACTAATTTACAAAAAGCATGAATAATCAACCTTATGTTCAGTGGTTTGGGGGGACAATTGGGGTGGTGCACTTCGGCGGCAATTTTTGGGGGCGCCACCACTCTTTGCCTGCCCTCCCCCATGTGCCATAACCCCACCCTATCTGTCATAGCCCCACACCCATGTGCCATAGCCCCGCCTCTGCCCCTTGGCCCACTCCACCCCTCCTCCACATGCTCCAAGCTACACCACTGCTTATGATTTAACTCTTTATGTAAGGAAGAATCCAGTTTGTGTATCCATCCAGCTTCCTATCTTAGAAATTCACAATCCATATTATAATACTTTTCCTTTTCTTTCTGGGGATTGGAAGTTATACATCCTAAAAATATGCTAAGCAACCATTAGGATTTTTTTTAATCAGATTTGGAGAACATAGTTCATTGGGACATGATGTCATCTTGAACACCAGTGCTTCCATAGATCTTGCAGAACCTTTATATATACTTTGTTATTTTCTGTGGATCACTAATTATACTGCAGATATTATATTTATAATACTAATGTACTTATATTCACTAATTAATGTTGTATATTAACATAAGTATAGCAGTCTTATTATATATATGTATTTGCTATTTTTTTCATACAATTCACTACATATTTTCATAGTTTTAGTTCCTGGTTTTTCTCGCTGTCATACTTTGGGCATTTTAAGAGAAGACATGACTCACTAGGAAAGACAATAATGCTTGGTAAGGTGAAAGGCAGTAATAAAAGAGGAAGACCACATTGCAAACAGATAGACTCAATCAAGGAAGACATACCCTTGATGTTGCTTGCAAATTTTTAGTCTGCAAACTTTTATTTTAAAAGCTCATTTACACGCCTGATGAATGTTGGTAATTTAGATGTTGCTAAACTCTTTCCTTCTTAAAGAAAAAGGAAAGAAAGAGAGTGGGGAAAGAAAGAAAGAAAGAAAGAAAGAAAGAAAGAAAGAAAGAAAGAAAGAAAGAAAGAAAGAAAGTCCCAAATCATATAAGAGTGTGGCTTTTGAATTTTAGGAAAAAACATGATTGTTGAAAAATTATGGAGACAAGATTGTGAACAAATCTTCTATTGGGAACACTAGCAGAAGCATACTCCTTTCCTGCAATTTGTTTTCAATGAACTTCTAAGGACTCTGCATAGCTGGATGAAACTTTACAGAACTTGTACTACAGAGTTTTTCGATTAAACATCCCTGGAGACATTTCCTGTAGTACGAGTTCTAACAGCTTCTGCTTTGTATTTGAAGAAAATGGTCAGATGAAACAATAGACTCTGAATGAAAACAAACAGAAAGCCTCTCCACAGGGACAGAATGACATTCTGAAACCACTGGGAAAACATCCCTTTCCAACTGTCATAGTCCTACAGGCTGGGAGGCCGGGGAACCCAGCCAACCCTCACTTGTCTTGATATATACACTGGTATAGAGAGCAAGTGTCTTTTGAGCTGCCCTAATAGTGTACAATTTTAATGTAGAATGATATGTTAATAAAGGGACAACCCTGTCAGTCTGCTGCAGTACAAAAAGGAAAAGGGAGGAATCTAGCAGCACTTTTCACTGGTGTATTTTAGCATGAGCTTTTACAGATGTCTATCCTTCAAACAGACTAACAGAGTAAATAGTAAAGCACCAGGCCTCAGCCCCAAAAAAGCCCATGAGAAGTTCCCCTTAGGGGGGCAGTAAGTCAGAAGCAACTTGAAGGCACACAACAACAACAACAAACAATACTTCAAGAGAGGAGTCAGCATGGTGTAGTCATTTGAGTGCTGGACAAAAACTCCAAGAGACCAGGGTTTGAATCCCTGCTCAGTCATGGAAACCCACTGGGCAGCCTTGGGGAAGACGCATTCTCTCAGCCTAATAGGAAGGTAATGGAAAACTCTTCTGAATAAATTTTGCAAAGAAAAAACTGGGGTAGGGTTGTCTTAAGTCAGAATTGACTTGAAGGCATGTGACAACAACAAACACTTCAGTGAAACTGACTGTCCATAAGCAGATTTATTGCTTTCGTACTCCAGGGTTATTACCACCTTGCGAGATTTGCCTCATTTCACACAACCTTTTCTAGGTTTATCACTAGATCCACAGCTTGCCTCTTCCTGTATCCTGTTACATTATGTTCCCACCCTCATTAACTGCTACATACCTGGTCCTTTAATATTATCTCCATCATTGAATCCGAGGAAATGGATTGAAATCCATGAAAGTTCACATTAAAATAAAGGAATTAATCATACATAAATTGCCAGGTAACATTTTTCCATCTCCACCTATCTCTTTTATACTAATAAAGAGAATTTTGAGAATCTGAGAAAGACATATGGCATGGAAGGCACTGTTACAAAAAATTTTTTGTTGGATAAGCCTTTTTGGATGTCATGAGCTAAGCTGTGTAGCTTTTAATTGTTATGTGCATAAGCTGCAGCAGTGTTGTGGCATGCACATATCCCTTCCTCTCTAGATTCTCCCTGTCTCCAGTGCAGCTCTGTGGAGACAAGAAGCATCCAGCACCAATCCCACCATTAGCCAGAGTGATGCCGCTGCTTCAAGCAGCGGACTTTAGATGTGATAAGAAGGCAACAAAATATTAGTTATTTACTTGTTATTTTTGCGATTTTATTTCCAGATATGGGAAGAAGGGTTTATAGGATTTTTGGCCTCCAGTATCAAAATAATTTGGCTGGCTTTGAGGACTGCACACCTTGGTGCTGCTATTCAGTCTCAGGCAGAGAAATGTCTTGGATCAGCCCTGGAAGCATCTGGTCATAGCAAGATCATCAAGAGTCAGAGAGAAAACAGCATTTCAGAAATGAAGTTTTGCTGTGTTAAGGAATGCAGGCCTCTCTAGATTAAGAAATGGTTATATCCAGCTCTATTTCCATTCTGGATTTTACATTAGGAAAACACTGGAAATTTTATGGTCATAGAATTTTTCTCTCTCTCTTTCTTGTTGTTTGTTTTGTGTGCATGAGAGTCATTTATGACTTACGGTGACCTTAAGGCGAACCTGTCACTAGGTTTTCTGGGGTTAAGAGTGTGTGGTGTGCCCAAGGTCATCCAGTCAGTTTCCGTAGTTAAGCAGAGAATTGAACCCTGATCTCCAGGGTCATAGTCCAACGCTCAAACCATGCTGGCTCACTTACCTTCCCATTTAAATCATATTTCAGATGGGCAGTATGGATAAATCCTGGGTGCTCTTAATGTAGCTAAAAGAGATACTGTAGGGTTAGAAAGACAAACCTGCACCATTCATCATTCAGCAGTAAGAAGAGCTTACTGCTTTAGCTGTGCACAAATGCACATAGATGTCAACTCCAAGAAAATTTATATGTGTATATTTTAAATAAAGGCCTAAATCCAATTGTTATTTGTAACTGACTGGCAACAGTCACCCAGAGGACCTTCTCGTTGGCCTCCCCTAGACTGTGGAATGACCTGCTGGAAGAGATTCGACAGCAAAATATGCTATCTGAATTCAAAAAAGTACTAAAGACCTATCTCTTCTAGCAGGCCTACCCAGTCTGTTTTTAATAGCGATATATTTTTAATTGTGATATATTTTAATTATTATATATTTGCATTTTAAATGGTTTTATGTATTTTTACTGTATTTTAACTACAATGTGTTTTTGATTGTATTTTAATTTATGTTGTACCCTACCTCGAGCCTTGGGGAGAGGTGGCCAACAAATAAATAATAATAATAATAATAATAATAATAATAATAATAATAATTATTCGCATTTACATTTTTATAATTCACTTTTAAAAAAGGATAATAACTTGGTACAACAAAGGCTTTTGATGACATTGATTGGGGTATCTTACTGCACCGGCTCCTTTGGATAGGAGCAGGAGGCACTGTCTTGCAGTGCTTCCACTCCTATTTTGGGGTGAGTTCTAGAGAATGCCATTGGGGTATTCCTGTTCAGCCCCATGGCCATTAAGTTGTGGGATACCATAAGCTTCCATCTTGTCTCTAATGCTGTTCAGTATCTACATGAAGCTGCTGGGGGAATTTATAAGGAGGTTTGGGGTGGGTGCTATCAGTATGCTGATGACACTCATCTCTACTTCTCTCTGTCATAGGAGTCAGCTGGAGTTGTGCAGCTGCAGGACCGATGCCTAGATGCTGTAATAAGATGGATGAGGGCCAATAAATGGAAGCTGAATCCTGATGAGATGGAGGTTCTGTGGATTGATCATTCTCATGTCCAGGAATTGGGTAAGATATTTTCCTTGAACAGGGTTACACTTTGTCACTGTAGACAAGGGTAGACTCCATGACTCTGAGTGCTTGGGGCCAACCAGCTGCAGCATTTCCTGGACAGGGATAACTTAGCCACAGTAGTCCTTGCACTGGTAACTTCCCACTTAGACTACTGCAGTGCACTCTAGATAGAGCTTCCATTGAAGATGACATGGAAACTGCAGCTGGTGCAAAACGCAGTAGCTAGACTGCTGACGTGAATATCATGTAACACCAGTTTTAAAAGAACTGTACTGGCTGCCAATACATTTCTAACTGGTTGGCTTCTCTTTCCCTGCCATACCATCCTAATGCCATCGTAATAACATATAGTGTTTTAAGGTTTGCGTTCATATAATGCCTTGTAATAATGCCATGCACTATTATACCAGGTTATTTGCTGTTTGCTGCCATGTAATGCATGTAGTGCTTTGCTATTGGATGGGGCTGGAAGGGGATGATGGGAACTGAATGAGAAATGAGTGTTTTGGGAATGAGGGAGTGTTGATATAGTAAACCTTGATAAGAAGGAGAACAAAGACAAGCACAAGGTCAGGATGCTGGCAGATGAGAAGCTGGCTTGGGAAAAGGAGTTGTTTTAATTAGCTGCCGAATAAGGGCCTTGTGCACACAAATTTGTAATGTTACTGCTTATAAGACACTGTAATTCCAACAGAGCTGTTAGCCTTCGCAATTATCAGAAATGTTCAACTGTTACTCCACTGTTCTGGAACAAAGCTCTGAAAATTTCTTCACCTATTTTCTAAGACTGGAGTTATCCTATACATGATAGTTTCCAGTCTGAATTCAAGGTTCTGAGCCCTAATTGGCTTGGAACCTTGATTTATGAAGGTCCCCCTCTTTGTATATGCACCTGCCCAAGATTTAAGGTCTGCTGGTGGGGTCTTCTTCTGTGTCCTACCAGTCAGAGAAATGTGCTGTGCAAAGACATGCAGGGTGGCCTCTTCTGCTGTGGGAGGCTAACACCCTCCGCTTGGAGGCCTGATTGGCTCCAACATTGCTGCTGCTCAGGCGTCACGTAAAAACGTGATTGCTTTTGAAAGCTTTTGGGGCCTAACTGATTTCCAATGCACATGGTTTTAATCCATTTTAAACTTTTAAAAACCATTTTAAATCTTTAAATCTGTTATTTATTATGTTTCTAGCTTTTAAAAATTATTTATACTATTTTAAATTGGTTAGACTGGTTTTATTGTATACCTTTCTGAGATCTTCAGATGAAGGGTGGGATATAATTTTATTAAAAATAAATGAATAAGTAAATAAAGAAACTAACTGTTTGTACTAGGTCATTCTGCGGTGGAGTACCAAAGCAGCAGCAGCTGTGACCCCTTCTCCCTCTATAACCTTTCATCCAAGTGGCTAAAAACTGAGGTGGTGACAGGCATTGCTGACCTCAGTGGAGTTGTCCCAACGAGATGGGAAGGGAGCATATCGACATTCTTGCTGCTCTGTGATCTATGTTGCTTCCTGGTGCAATTCTCCATTTTAATCTCACGCCTCATTATCGTGGTAATATTGAAACTTTTTTCACTTGCCATTTCTAGCTACACTGGAAGAAGAGTGTATGTGTCTTTCAGATTAATCTTTGATCTTATGAGCAGCAGTCAGGTTATAAGATTGTTGCAGTTACTCTGAGCTAAGCTTTTGAACTAATTTTGTAGGGAATGAACTGCTAAGAAGGAGGAGAAGGCAAAAGGTTTACATGGAGAAAGAGTAGTTGAAATAAAAGATTTATCTTTCTCTAGTCATTCTAAAAGTATTGGGGACATTTCAGCTCCTAAATCCTTAACTGCACTGTTAATTATTAAAAATAATAGATGTAAGTCTTTGCCACTGTGTCTGTGTGTTGTCAGTGTGAAGTGTGCAACCCCAGAGTGACAAAGTGCTACTTGAGTGTTGGAGCAAACATTGCAATTGCAGCTCATGTTTGAATACAAAACTTGGATAATGAAAAAGACCATCCTCCATGGAAAACGGATTATGCATTCATGGCACTTTGTCTAGTGACAAGGAAGAATGGAACTCAGTGACAGGGCTACATGTTCTAATGTTAAAGGCTGAGTTTCTTTTTTTCTGTCTTTTTTTCTTTTGTCAGTTGCTCTCCTAAAAAGTCACTAATCATCTGAAATCATTACTACATAATTACTTCCTGATGTCTTGTCAGAAGCCATAGCTGATTTATGTTTAAGAAAACATATGGAAGAACATTTAAAGCTGCCAAGGCATAGTTTCATGCAACACTAAATAAGCTTCCTTGTCTTAAACCTACTAAAAGCTGCTGGAATAAATGTTTTTCCTTCCTTCCTTCCTTCTTTCTTTCCTTCCTTCCAATCTTTTCTTAAAACCCACATCTCCTGTGAAATGTTCATACCCTTTTGCTGCTGCAACTAAATTGGTGTACATGCAATTACAGTTAATGCTTATTTCCCTGCTTACGCTGCCTTTGCTTTCCTCTTTTGCCTCCCTGCACAAATTACAGATTGTAAATAGAAAGGATCTGTTCTTTATATTCTGTAAAGAGCCATTCACATTCAGTTGGACTATTTGACTAGTCTTTGTAAGCTATTTTGGTGTGGTTTCATAAAAACTCATTTTTGTGTTGTAGCTTTGCAGAGTCAAAATGAACAGGGATTCATAGTACTTGTCAGGAGACAGAGCAAATTAGACCAGATTCAGTGAGATGGAGGGTGACAGCCTTCTTTCTAGATTAAGCATAGATTCTGTATCAAATGCTGGAGTCTCTTAACAGCTATGTACAGGTATCCCTTAAAAGAGCTCCAGTTTCAAAGACTCCCCATGTATAATGAACTTTAAGGATCTACCCATGTCCATGGGCTTGTCCTTCCCCTGCCGCATGAACTCACTAGGTAGTGCGATATAAACTTTGCATGACAAATTTAAGTCCAAATGAATTCAATGAGGGTACTCCTAAAAATGAAAAGAAAAGGAAAATAATTTGTTCGCCACCCTGAGCTGCTAATTGTAATTAGATGACTGTCTTTGAAGGTTTAAAATTTATGCTAACAATTTTGCATATGTATTTACAACCCCAGGTTATGCCTCAAGCGGGACATATCATGTATTTTTCCTGTGTGATCAAATCGGTCATACTTATGAGCTTAACAACAGGCACTGTTTTCTGATATTCTCATGCAGTTGCTGGTTTATTTATCTCTGTTTCTGCAAACTGGACAACTGCTGATTTATTTCCTATCTGTAACATCCTGTCATTTCACACGCTTGCTAATTTTCCACTGCAGGATTCTACACTGAGGACATCAGAAGCTCAGCTCACCAGGACATGAAGAAGGAAATGCCAGCTAGAGGAGTTATCCTGATTTAATGCAACAGTGAAACAAAGCTTTGAACAAGCTTAGTTAGGGTCAAAAAGTGATCAACCAATCTTATCTTAGATTGCTTTTTCAATCTTTAAATGGGACTAGGTACCACTGTTTCTGAAGTACTTGCATTATCAGAAACTTAGGATGGGAGTAAATGTTGCACAGCAGAAAATTGTTTTTAGAACAAGTCTTTCTCCCTCTCTTTTTTTTTTAACCTTTCCTGCAACTTCTCAAAGATTTTGAAGGCTTGTAAGGTTATGTGGGAGAGAGAAGAATACACACTGTTTCTGCAGATTCAGTTCCATCAGTGAAACTGAGAAACAAAATCCTTCCTCTTGATTCCACCCAAAAAAGTGTAGTGTGACCAATTGATATGTGTTCTTGTATTTCAGAACATTTCAGTTTTTAATTATTATGCTCTTAACCCAGGAATGGGAGTTCCGAGGCCTGCAAATGGCATTTGACTGCTGGAGCATTTACATAGCCCCTCATCAGAACCTGGAGACTTCGAAGTGGTTTTTTTTTAAAAAAAAAATGATGAAAAAACTCCACTAGTTCCACTCTTGGAAGCTTTGAGGTGTAGCACCCCAGTCTCTTGTACCTCATTTTGTTTTTCTGTCAAACAGAAAACCAAAAGTAAACTTCTGGTTTTAATAGTGGGGGCCAATGCAAGCCACATTAGGCCTCTGGATTTTCAGAGCTTGCCCTGCCCATGTGCTCAATGGAGTAACAGATTTGATTCATAAGTCTAGGGATGTGGTTGGGACCTATCCAGCATAGGACTCCTATCTACAACACCCTAAAATGAACATAGCAATTGATGTAAAATTTAACAGAACAGGCATTATTTTTTCATATCTAATCATCAAGGCTTGGCAAAACTCAAAAAGACATATGGCAAGGAAAACAGTAAATATTAATTTGCTCTTTATTTTTCAGGATGTCTGTTTTCTTCCCTTCTAGCATTAGCCAGATGCTCCCTATGCAAGCACCATTCCAGACACCAGTCATTCAAGGTAAAATGTGTTTACTCCTCATCATGAACCTGAAATACATTATAAAAGATAATAGCACATTGAAATTAATACATTGTTTTTATAGCACAGCAGTCCGTTACAATACCCAACCACAGCCTGGTGCTGTCCAGATATACTACGCCACCACTGTCATCATCCCGAGCTAACATGGTGGCTAGAAATGATTGCAGTTTTAAAAGAACCAAGTTGGACAAGGCTCCTTGGCACACATGCTAGTTTTGAAATCCCACCCACTGAACCAGTGAAACTTATTTCTAGTAAATATCCATTGATCAAATAAACAAAGAGGTATTATACAAAATGTACATTTCACACTGTGATTCTTGATATCTGTCCACCCTTAGTTTCATAATCTGTCTTCTCGCTAACAGAGCTGAACTTGAACTTTTTGCACTTCCTTTGTGGCATGATATTTTTTGTGTTTGTGGGGAGGGGAGAAGAAAACATGAAAAATTAAGGCACAAAATGGTAAAGGTGAAACTCAGAATTATTCCTTTATGTTACAAAGAATACTTGGACTTAATCCTTGTATTCTGTGCAGTAAGCTTGAAAAAGAGAGTGTCTGTAACATTCCTGAAGGATGGGGCTCAAAGGCATGCTTATCACCTGATGACAGCAGCAACCAGTGGTGATTTTTGCATGTGCAATTTATATCTTCACATCTGAAACACTATAGATTGAAACCATTGAAGCTGTTTCTTAATTTCCATTGATTTCAATGAGACAAGTTAATCATAATTCAACTCAGACTGGCTTAAATGGAAAATAACTATGATTAATTCATCTAGTCTGGGTCCAACTCCATAGTTAGTCCTCCCATCTCTTTTCACACTCAGTGCTTTCAAGCAATAAAGATCACATATTCAGCTGCAATCATAGGCCATTTCTGCACTACATGGTTATAGTGTTATTATTCCACTTTTGACATCCTATGGAATCCTGGGGTTTGTAGTTTAGGGAAGGGCATTTAGAATTCTCAACCAGAGAGTTCTTGGGCCTCAGTAAACTATGAATCTCAGAATTCCACAGGATGTTGAAAGTGGAATAATAGCACTAGAACAGCGTAGGATGAAAATGGCCTATGACAGTAGTTCTCAACCTGTGGGTCCCCAGATGTTTGTGGACTTCAGCTCCCAGAAGCCCTGAGCATTGACCATAGTGGCTGGGGCTTCTGGGAGCTGAAGTCCACAAATATCTGGGGACCCACAGGTTCAAGAACCACTGGCCTATGATATGGTGAGCAGCAACTGGAATCCATCCAGGGTTCTGGTCTAAACTTTAAAGGAACTATCCAAGGTGCTGAACCTAATTCATAGCCAGGTTTTCTGTGCAGTGATTAGCTCTTTTTAAGTTCAAACTAGAACCTGGGGTGAATTCACCATCACACTGCTATGGAAGCCAGGAAGCAGCGCTACTTGCAGATGTTCCAAGAGTGAAATGAGCAACTTCATTTCAGTATCTGAAGCAACCCGCGTGTACGTACTATGTGCAACAAAGTTGAGTATTTTTTTGGTTATCTGACATATGTAACTCAGGGCTGGAGCTTGCTGCCATGAAGTGAATATCCTTGCCTTTTACATATATTCTACTCAAAAACAATATTTTTACAGCGTTCCAGTGTGCAGTAATTAAATTTAGAGAAATGTGATGAACTAGAATATAGACAGTCAGGTTACAAAAAAGACAATTTTAGCAAGTCTATCAAAATATTTTGAGGGAAGGGTAAAAGCAGACCCAATCCAAGGAAGTTTGTTGCCTCAAGCAAAGATCAACGTTAACCCTAAACCACTATCAACTCACTCTAGTTAAGATACCCAAAGGTAGCCAAGTTATTTTGGCATCTGAGGCAGAAAACCCAAGAAGCATCTCATCTCCATACTGTCAGTAAAAATACCATAACAACAAATTAAATGAGTAACAATTTGCTGCTTTTCATGATACCCCAAAATTGCAGCCCAAGACCCCATGGAAAAAGGAGATCATTTGCAAAGTACTGAACAGAAATAAAAGATTTCTAGGTTTCAAAAGATAATGGGGAAGGAAAGTGCCTGCATAGAAGGGAGAGGCTTAATAATTGCGAAGCACTGTAATGATAAAAGTTAGAGCATCTTCAACATTATTAAAAAGAACAGCATATGTCTCTTCAAATATTAGCTGTTGGCAGGGCAGGCCACTTGGAATTAAGAACATTTTTAATTAGGAACAACCTTAGTTTCCAAAAAATGTAGAGGACTGGTGTAGCAAGATATGTTAAGTAAACACACACATACATACATTCTAAAAGCTGCAATTTATATTTGCATTTTATCTCTGTGGATTTCCTCAGCCCAATCTGAATGGGAGTATAGAATGGAAATTTGAAAGGAGAAATGAAGAACAAATTCCTCTTCTAGAACTTGGCTTTGGATGTTCAATATAGCCTTTAAAAAAGTGTCATCTCATGTGCTTCCTGAAATAAACACAACTTTTTTTTTTTAAATGATGAGCTATCTGGAACTCACCATTCTCTGGATTCCTCTAAGGTTAGAAGCAATACATCCATCAGTGCCAGTTGCCAAAAAGTAACATGAAAAAGACTTTGTCAATCTCATGTTTGTGGGCTTCTCACAGATATGTGTATGTGCAAAGGCTGCTGGACTAGACTGATCTTTAACCCGATCCTGCAAGATTCTTCTTCCACAGTTATGACTGTGGCCACTTCTGCACTAGACTGTTATAGCGCTATTATTCCACTTTCAACATCCTATGGAATCCTGGGGTTTGCAGATTTGGGAGGGGCTGGCCGGCCCCTCCCAAAAAGGCAAACCCCAGGATTCCATGGGATGTTGAAAATGGAACAATAGCGCTATAACAGTCTAGTGCGGATATGCCTTGTGTAATACCTTAAAAATAGGAAAAGGAGATACACACAATATATTGCATATAGCATCTTCATATTTTGAATTGGCAAAATAAGTAAATAAATAAAAAAATTAAAAAAGCCACCTCCAAGCTTCCAAAAATTGCTAGAATATGCCACCTCCATTCTTCACTGCACAATCAAACTGTGGTTTTATTATAAACTTGTAAACTCATAACAAGAAGCTGCGGGAGAGGTAGGCACTGTCTTCACCTGTGGAGGAAGTGGTTGTGTTTTTACTGTGACTGTTATAGACATCACGGGAAAGCAGAAGGTTTGCTGTTCCACTCAGGCTGCAAGCCTTCATTGCCTTTCTACTTTGGCTTCCCCTGTGGAGCCCCCAGAATAGTGGCCATGACAACAGCATCATATGATTAAGCTCTGTGCCAGCGGAGGCCTCTTTCTTAGCCTCTACTGTTCTGTGGGAGCCTTCATTCTGTACATTAGTGAATACAATTTTTCTCAATACCCATCATTAGAGAAAATAATGCTGATAAAACCCCCCAGAAAATATGAATTGTATCTGCCAAAGTAGTTTAAAGCAGCCAATGTTAAGAGTGTTAACTGCCAGTTTTAAATGTTTTAGGGTATAATCCACATCCTAACAAAATCTATTGTCAGCTCTCCCACTCCCAGATTTAAACTTGATGAATTAATTCTTATATTAATTATAGTCCTTCCAAAGGCATCATTACACAGGCAAAAACATTTAGCTTGGATAATTAATATGTAGTAGGCAGGCTTCAATAAGTTTAGCCTAGACATAAAAACATGCTGTTAATTTGCTTTTGGCTTAGAACTTAAAAAAAAAAAAGAATCACCGTGAAATGGTTTCCTGTGACCTACAACCTGCAGGGAGGGAGCAACATTTGGCAGTCCAAAGTTTTTATCTTGCTTCCAGTAACAGCAGAGCAGCATAACTAATGGCAAGGGATTACTGGAGTTGTGATCCAAAACAACTGGAGGGCCAAAGTGTATTGCCTACAGTTTTCCATATACATGTCATGTGTAGCCATACGCAACCTTTCCCTGTGTAAGAGATGAACTGATGGGCCTCTAAATCATTAGAGCAGGGATGGGCAACAGTAGCCCTCTGGATGATTCTGGCCCACAACTCCGATCAGCCCTAGTCAATATAGCCTATGGTTAAGGATTATCAGAGTTATGTTAAAAATGTCTGGATGGCCACAGTTGCCCATCCAAACACTAGAGTCTGGCAGTTCCCTGATGTCAAGAATCTAAAAAAAAATTTCAAGTGTTCACATCCTTAAAAAGAAAGGTTGTCTTGATATATTGAGGCACCTGGTTCCAAAATATACGTCATTTGTTGAGAGGTTTTTCAAACTCCAGGACTTCTTTTTCAAAAAAAATTGTGAAGGTGGTTTGGGGGGGGGATCTGTAATATGATTGTTTGAGTATAAAAAAAATAGCACAAAAGCAATGATTTTGTATAAACCATTTTGTGTAGAAAACTCCTTTGCAAAATTCAGTTCAAAGAAGTGCTGAAATGTGAAAAACTGAAAGATGTGCAAAATGTCTTATCGTCTTGCCCAGTCGGTAGAAACTTTTGATAGTTTTCATTTTTCTGTGTATGTGAAGGAAATATTTGAAGATTTTCTTTCCTGCCTGGCACAAGATTCATCCTATAAGACAGCAACTTTTACCCCTTCTTGAGCAGAGGAGAAACGGGAGAGTCAATCTTCTGTAAAAGTATTGCCTCAGAGGCAGGTCTTTGGAAGTATGTCTTCCTGCCCCTGCTTGCCTTTTCATGGGTTCTGACCAAAACTCTTCTCACAGAGTTCTCTGACTGAGAGTGACATACCTTTTTCATGCCAATATCCCTTGACTTGCTCCTGAGCTTATTGACCTGGGATTCTGCTATTTCTGCTCTTTCTTCAGCATCATCCAACTCATGCTGCTGTTTCCTGTACTTTGCAAGATATTGGTTGGCTTGAGCTTCCTGTTAAGGAAGGTAGAAAAAGGAAGGACATAAAAAATGTCTCATTATCATAATCTGGCAAGTAGTTGTCTTCTATGACATGCAAGCAGGCCAGGGATAACTTCCCACCATTTGTTACTCTCCATATACGTTGATCACATTTCCCATAATCCCCTACAAAGATAACCAGATGTAAAGTCGAAGGCTTTCACGGCTGGAATCCATAGGTTGTTGTGGGTTTTCCAGGTTTTGAGACCATGTTCTATTAGTATTTTCTCAGAGGATATCCTTTGAAGATGCCAGCCACAGACGCAGGTGAAACGTCAGGAGAAAATACTAATAGAACATGGCCTCAAAACCCGGAAAACCCACAACAACCTAAAGATAACCAGATCTTGTAGTGAAAAAAACGAAGATTCTTCTTGACACAGAAGATTCTCAAATTTTGTTAAAGCCAGTCTCTCAATCAGTATCTAAGGGATAACAAACACATCAAGTGGCAGAAGTTACAAAGTGTGGAATGAGGGATCCTTTTATACTACACAACTATAGTGTTATGATTCTGCCGTGGCTCCATCCTATGGAATCCTGAGACTTGTAGTTTGGTGAGGCAGTAGTGTTCTATGGCTATGAATACTAAATCTCACTCCAGGATTCCATGGGATGTTGCCATGACAGTTAAAATGGAATTCTAGTGCTATAATTATGTAGTGTGAAAGGGCCTCACATTTTAATGCATGCTCATACCAGCCCTAGCAGGAAGTAAGAAGATCGGTATCAATTTTGAGAACTCTCATTTTACAGTGAAAGCCCCCTTCAGATTGCCTTATACTTGTGCCTGTACTACAGATTTTCAATTAAATTAAAGCAGAAACAGACGTTGTTTCTGATCTTTAGTGTATTAAGCCAAATCTATCTATGATATTCACTGAGGCAAAAACAGAACACAAAATGAAATGTTTTACGACAGAGTGGCATCATTTGTCATGCACTGGAAGCCTAAGACAAATGATTCTATGCCAACATATAATTCATTTCCTGTTCTGTGGTATAATGAAACTGTATTTAGCTTTTGCGATTATATGCAATACATTTTAAGAATCATTCCCTCTTATGTTCAGGTGTGAGTTTCAGATGTGAATCACAAATATAATTGTGAAATTATATTTTATGAAAAGGCTGGTAAGGCTGACAAGAAAAGAGTAACCTTTTTTTTTGTATGACGAATGTATGTATGTGTGTAGATGCAATACACAGTATCATGGAAAGATTGCTCCCTGGACACAGGGCATTTTCTCAGTTTCAGAAACTGTCATAGGCAGTGCTACTTAGAGTGGTGGTCCACAGGCCAGCTCTGGTCCATGAACCACCACTGGCCGGTCCTTGCAGAGTGTCCAGAAAAGAAAAAAAAATATAAGCCAAATATGGTACCACTGCTTGGTACAGAGGTAAAAACAAATTGCTCATTCCTCAGATCAGATAGCTGAAGAAGCACTGGTAGCAAGAGCTTTATATATACTACAAAAAGCATATAAAGTTCTCTTTGATGTGAAAGAAATGTGCATATTAAAAAGAAAGATACATTATTAAGATTTTCAGGATTCAACAGACAGTAAGATACCAGTGAATAAAGTACTATCATGACGATTGGAAACATTTCCAGACTCCCCACTTGGCACAAGGGATGTAAGAATTCATAAGAATCCAACTGTCACTGAAGCTGATGCCAAACTGTATGCTTTCTTAGAAGTGTGGTTTGGTCTTGTGTGTGTTTATTATTTCAGCTATAAACAGCAGCTGTGCATTAGGGACTGAGATTATTCAGAACTGTGGCATGGGTGAGTTTTCTTTCTCTTCTTTCTTTCCTTCCCCTTACATTCCACACAACAGTTCTGATGAAAAATCTCCAAACCAGAGCTTAGCACTAATGGCAGCTTCTCTTACCTGCAATGCAAATAGCTTTCAGACCACAGAAGTGGCATTTTGTTTTTAAATCCCCCCTTCACTGTGAACTCTGGTATGTATAAATTTAAAAATGAACATGGAAGGCCACTATAAATTTAATGCAATGTTAGTGTGAATCCTTTTTATTATTTTAAAGTACAAAAAGCATATAATCAGAAACATAAATAAGAAATCTTGTGTGTCTACAAAGAAAAGGCTTTTAAAAGTATGCTATACTATTTTACTTATTCTGTTTTTTAAAGTGCTTTTAACATTTTTAATTGTATGTATAAAACTGTCTGTAGTGTTGTTGATAATTTAATTATATTTTAATGTTGCTTTTTTTGTATGCTTTAATCATATTGTACTTGTTTTAATTCATAAGTCACCTTGAGTCTGGATATAAGTAAAGTCATTAATAGTAATGATGTTTGCAGTCCAAGTTCTCCTAACTGTGAAAGCGCCTTTTCTTTAAATCAAAGCATCAGTAAATCAGTAATTGGTCTTTCTTCTATAATTTGAAAGAGACTCTTCCATCCTCACTGTTCCCGCCAGAATTTAGATTAATTCTTGATTCATTTGTATCCACACCTATACCAGGGTGAGGAATCCCAGGGTTTAGGGCTATAACTTCTACAGTCTTTTACCATTGGCTATGCTGACTGGAACAGATGGGAACTGCAGGCTATCTGGAGGGCCAAAGATCCCCAGCCCCTTCATTACACTGTAAGAACTTACAGCTTCTTCTGCTTGGTGCTTATAGCTTTTCACTTTCAGCTGCAGTTTATCAGTCAACTCCTGCATCCTTATCAAGTTCTTCTTGTCTTCTTCGGCCTTGAGAGTATCAAAAGAAGAACAAATTAAACTGTGGCAGGCATCCAGTAATGACATGTTAGTATGGGTGATGGACTTTTTCACGGGAAATGCAGAATTTTGAAACTCTGGGAAAATGATGATGATGATGATGATGGTGATGATGATGATGATGATGATGATGATGATGATGATGATTAGGCTTGAGGTGGCCTGTGCATAGTTACTCTGTCTTGTTCCACAACCACCAGTGAGTGCCAGAAAGGGAAGAAAAAGAAGTCAAAAATGGTATAGAGCCCACAATTGACATAACTGGTAGTATTCTTCCTTGCCTATAGAATCACACAGGTAATGATGACTTGTACTTCTCTGTTGCTAAGCAACCACTACCTAGTAAGCTCACAGTCTTAGACTGGAATAGCCCTACGGAGATGGGTATTGCTATGGATTGCACTGTATCCAGAGTCTTGTTAATGGATACTCATACATAGCACCAATAAAGGGACTTGATCATCAGATATTGATTTCAGGCTTAACCTAGAAAGGAAGTTGGGCCCCTCGATCTCAACAGATCTGGTCTCCTAATGTTTGCTTAATTTCCCACCAGACTGGTATGGATGCTTGTTGGTTTTGACTCTTCAAAGCTACAGCAAAATAGCTAAAAAGGACTAATCAAATAATCTGTTGAGAGCTGTTCAACTCATTTGTGTATAATGTAGACAACTCAGGTCAGCAGCAGCTCCTGGGCTAAATCCTCACAACAATCCATTGTGTATGAACCATAACACATAGCTCTTTATATTCTGGTAGCCATTGAACTGGCAAAAATGGTTGACTTTTCTGCTCCTTTAAGGCTGCATTGGAAACTGCTTGGCTTCCTAGCTGCAAACTTGCATTCTCATTTTCTTCTGTCCATGCTTCCTGGCATGACTGAGGGGCTCAGGAGGAGGGAGAGGCAGAAAATGAGAGAGAACTAGTAAGATAATATGGAAGCATCTTTGATCCAGACATCTCACTCTTCTAAGAGCTACTTCAGGCAGTATGAGGGATGACAGAGAGAGAAGTGAGGGGAAAGGAGCTGCTGAGATTTATCCTTAGGCTGTGAGTTACTGGAATGGATATGCAAAGTCTCTGGCAGTCTTACTACAGGGAAAACTTCTGTGTTTGAAAAGTAAATATACAATATTTCAGCTGACCTATTTTAATTATGATTACCTGGTAAGTCAGCTCTTTGATGCGTCTTTCATATTTGCGAACTCCTTTCAGAGATTCTGTATTACGTCGAACTTCTGCCTCTAGTTCATTTTCCAGCTCACGGACCTGCACCCAAACAGAAAATATTCATATAGAGCCACAAGCATTGTCTTCAGAGTGGTTCTTTTCCATAGCAATAACCCAAAGAACTCAATATTAAAAATTAAGTCTTTTCAATGTGCTTCAACAGTATTTCCTAAAAGGCTTTTGGCATCAGTATTGAACTCTCCTGCACAATATTTCCTATTACATAACAACTCTGGTCGGAATTGAGCTCCTACTTTAAGTGTGAACACGTTACTTTTTTTCCAGAGGAGGTTGGATTCTTGCAATAGGTATGACAAGTAGAATTTTAGATACATACCCTGGACTCCAGCTTTTGAATCTGCTTCTTGCCCCCTTTGAGGGCAATTTGTTCTGCTTCATCCAGTCTCTTTTGCAGATCTTTAATTGTCTGTTCCATGTTCTTTTTCATTCGCTCTAGGTGAGCACTGGTATCTTGTTCTTTTTTAAGTTCTTCAGCCATCATGGAGGCCTACAATAAGATAAAGGTGTGAAATCATGCCAAAAAACCCCCACTAAGAAGGTTTGGTGATTCAACAACCATGAAATGTGTGTCTTGATTCAAAGCCTTGTGGATCAGAGTTTTTCTTGATAACATTGTATATTGTTTGGTGTCTAGAAAACTGCTTATTTAATATTTATAAAACAAATTCCATAAAATTATAAAGAAGGTCAGCATAGTGGGGGCCACCCTAGCCTCCTCTCTTGTATCCATCAACCGTGTCTGGAAACGTACTAGAACTTAAGCCATTTCCACACTAGATTGTTATAGTGCTATGATTCCACTTTCAACCTCCTATGGAATCCTGGGGTTTGCAGTATCAGGAGGGGCCGGCCAGCCCCTCCTGAAACTGCAAACCCCAGGATTCCATAGGAGGTTGAAAGTGGAATCATAGTGCTATAACAGTGTAGTGCGGAAATGGCTTTAGAGAAGGCCCTTCTTCAAACATCTTAGAGATCAGCAAGGAGGGGCTCATATAGGGATATATGGTTTCTCAAATATCCTGGACCTGAACTATCTTCTATGTAAAATAGAAATGCATACTAAAAGGAAAAACAAGAGATATCTCAAGCTTCAAAATTTTAATTCTAGGTTCCAGGGAGACATTAACCCCTCCCCATTTTAGAAGACTGTAATTCCACCTAGTGCACTCTGCAGCGTTTTTAATGTACATTATAACTAATCTGCAAGAAGATACCTGAAGAGATCTAGGGGATTTTATTCAAAGCAAACATGATTCTTGGTTGTATCAATAGGAGTATGGTGTCTAGATCAAGGAAGGTAATCGTACCACTCTATTCTGCTGTGGTTAGACCTCATCTGGAATTCTGTGTCCAGTTCTAGGCACCTCATTTCAAGAAGGATATTGATAAGCTGGGGCATTTCCAAAGGAGGGCGACCAAAATGGTGAAGGGTGTGGAAGCCACGACCTATGAGGAGTGGCTTAGGGAGCTGCGTATGTTTAGTCTGCAGAAGAGAAGGTTAAGAGGGGACATGATAGCCATGTTTAAATATCTGAAGGGATGTCATGTCAAGGAGGGAGCAGGCTTGTTTTCTGCTGCTCCTGAGACTAGGACAAGGAGCAATGGATTCAAACTACAGGAAAAGAGATTCCTCTTAAACCTCAGAAAGAAATTCCTGACAGTCAGAGCTGTTCAGCAGTGGAATATACTGCCTCAGAATGTGGTGGAGTGTTCTCCTTTAGAGGAGTGTCAATTGAGTATGCTGGACTCTCCTTCTTTGGAGGTTTTTAAGGAGAGGCTGGATGGCCATCTGTCAGGAGTGCTTTGATATATGTTCCTGCATTGCAGGTGGTTGGACTGGATGGCCCCAGTGGTATCTTCTAACTCTATGATTCTATGATTATTCAGAATGCCGTGCACCTGTTAGATCGATGGCAGAGTTCCAGAATATATTATATTGGAAGATGAGAAATATTCTAGTACATGCAAACAAATTAGTGTTCGTAAACCTTGGTTTGCTTATGTGAAAAAATACCTGATCCAGAAATGACTGACAGGTTAAAAAAAAAAAGATCAGGGTCAGATATAGAGGGGTGGAGGTCTAGCCAGCTTACATCAGTGATTGCTTTTTTGGCTTTTTCTTCAGCATTCCTGCACTCTTGTATGGCTTCTTCTACTTCATTTTGCATTTGAGCAATATCAGTTTCTAGCTTCTTTTTCTGACTGATAAGGCTTGTATTCTTGATTTGGAAAGAAAAAGGAAAAAAGAGTTGTCATTCATCAGAGGCATATGACCATCTTCATCCCCTTCTAGGACTAGTGCTGATCAGGTGATGTACAATACTGACTGAGTTCTATTTCACATGCAGAGCTTGGTCAGTTACCTTTTTTGGCTTACAGCTCCCAGAATCTCTCAGCCACTGGCCACATTGGCCATGTTGGGAGTTGTGGCTCCCAAAAGTAAGGGTTCCAATCTCAGTACATGCATTACACCACAAGTAAATGGATTACATTGACTACAATGTTTCTCCTAAGCACAGAACAAAATTTAGTCTAAAACTAATTGTGGCTCCAAAAGCAACAATCTGCTTTTAAACGGAGAAGAAAGATAACAGCTAAGCACTTCTCCATGGTGTCTGCCCAAACACCGCACATTATTTGTATTAAAATGTCACTTTTTATTTTATTTTTTTTTAAAAAATATCCCATTTTAATCCCAATATGAATCCAAAGCATCCCAAATAATAAACAGTGAACTAAATTTCTCCCTGTTTCCATCCCAATCCGGTTCCCCTCATGTATTAGGCTGCCATAGAAGGCTTTTTTGGCTAAGGTTGGAGTAGTGGTGGGTGATGTGATTTAAATTAGGGTGAGGAAAGTACAGTCTGTGGGAAGCCCCCATTCCTCTTTTTGTCACACTCAATTCCTTCAGAACACCCTTCATCCAAAGCACTACATAAATGTGCAAAACTGACACTAAGGCCATTTCCGCACTACACTCTTATAGCACGATTATTCCACTTTCAACATCCTATGGAATCCTAGGGTTTGCAGTTTGCAGTAGTGCGGAAATGGCCAAAAATGCAGCCATTGGCACAAAAAAGAAACTCTGCAACACTATGCACACAAGGAATCAAGCTAAAATAAAGCTAAAGCAAAACCTATGATCACTTCTTTTTTTCTGTAGCTCTTTCTTTTTAATCGAGTCAGTTCGGGGGGGGGGCTATTTGCTTCTTGTGACTCCTAAAGCCATGCAGTAAAAAATAGGACCCAAATCAACTGAAAATAAAGGTAAAGCTGAACTGGAAGTAACTTTGCCTTAGTTTTATTTTTGGCATTTGTGAGGCCAGTCTTAGGTGGGTAGAGTAGGGGGCAGGGGAAGCTGCCAACCCCTGCTTGAATCAATTGACCTTATTAAAATTTGATATACAATGTTCTTATTCATTCAGTGGGTCCAATCTAGTTAGGACTGGTAATTAGATAGAGATTTAGAAAAGGGTATAACATCAATGAGAACAGGGCTGGCCCTACCATCAGAAAGAGTGAAGAAGCCATCCCAGGCAGCAGTTTGGGGGTGTTTTAAAAAGCAGCAAATGATTAGAGGTTAATAAGTAGTAGTTAAATTAATGGTCAATTTATTATTTTTTTCCAGTGCTTGTGGAATCTTCTGTCTCATGGGTCAACATAACTTTGTTGATTTGGGTACTATGCACTTTGACTTAGATGAATGGGAGGTGCTGTTTGTTGCTGTGCCTCAGGCGGCAAAATGCTTTGGGCCATTACCTACAGGATGCTTGGCTTTTGCTTACAGGAAGAATCCTCTCTCTGAGCCTCTGTCCCAAGGATCCAGAACATATGTGAGACAATAATTCCACACAGAGCTAAGAATGTATTCTACTTTTGGAAAAATCTGGTCTTCCAGTATTTGCTTTTTATCTAGTGGGAAATAATCTCTCGCAAAATAAGGTGGGATCTACATTTTAAGCAACCACAAACAGTTTACAGAAAATGACATCTTGAAGCTGCCCTCATCAACATAACAGGCTTATACATTATCTGTGCAGCCCACTCTGTTGTACAATTAAATACACAGTGTCAAAATTGGGATGATAATTTTATAGCAACCTGTGAATAAAAAGCAACACAGAAGGCGATCAAGCCCAGATTATGCATTTTGTAAGTCTTACTTTTTTTCTCAGAAGAAAACTACATTAACATTCTCCAACAGAAATAACATGACTTTAAATGCTTACTATGTGGCTGGGTCATGCCCTAACCAAAAATTTTGTTGTTTACTTGCTCTGAACTCATAGAAGCAACAGGACATAACATTCCTGTAATGAAATGATATGAATAATTCTTTAATGTTCTGGTAAGAGAACATGAAACAAGGTTAGAACAGTGGAAAAGTAAAAAAGATCATTTGGACAGAAAGAGAACACAACAGGAGAAAAAACATTTTCTTTTGGGGTAAATATTATCTTAAGTGCATTCAAAGGCATTTTAAGAGGTGGTAGAGGTCACAGACGTGTACTTCAAAGCCAATTTTCTTTTATCTAGAGGCCAACGACCTACAAACATGTTAAAATTATTGCTTACCATGTAATATGCAATTTAATTTCTTCATCCCCTGGGGAATGAACAACCTTTGCACAAGCTTGCTTGCTAATGAGGCCATATTTTGTCCAAAATCTGCATTACCCTTAGTGACTCTTCTACCTCACGTCTGGATGTGGGGGCAGGGGAAGTTCACAAAATTTATTTGAGAGTGAACCTGGGTATGCAGAAGGTTGACACGTTCTGTGGCTTCCAGCAGTTCTTGCTCAGCTAGTTTACGGCCACGTTCTGTCTGGTCCAGCAGAGTCCGCAGTTCATCCAGCTCAGACTGGAGAAGAGTATTCCGCCGGTCGGAGACTGCCAGCTGCTCCTTGAAGTCTTCATTCAGGTGAGTTGCATCATCAAGCTGCACTTGCAGATCCTGAAAAGAAACAGATTGCTCCAGTAAAGATGGATGTTACTCTTTTTGTGTAGAGCATCTGTCCTTAGCATGAGGCCCTCCACATCTGCTGTATTACAACTCTCATCATTCTCATCCAGTGCGCTGGGTGAGGTGGTTGGAATAGTAATCCAACATCTCTAATAGGCAGTAGGGTAGGTACAGATGAACTGGAAATTACACAATAACCTCATTTAAAGCAGAGATCTCCCAAAATGGTCTACAAGTGAGCCACCCAGAGAAATAAGAGCTCCAGCAGTGTTAAAAGGTAGCTTTATAGATGTGTTTTCCTATAGACCTGTCCTCTAAGATTATTGCGAGAAGGAAAGTGCCTCAACAAGATAAAATGACAGATGTGGTTCTTGTTGACATGCCAGATGGACCCAAAGATACCCACTATGAAGGTCTGCTACCCATAGGGCAAGCTATTTTTGGATGGCCCTCAAAACCAAATTACATGGGATGCTCATTTGCATGTATTGTCTCCAGATTTGATTCATATTGTCAGATGAAGCTCTGATGCCTATGTCCTGCAGAGGAAGATCCTTGGGTGCGGAGAAACTCCATAGCACTGGCTTTTCGGTTAAGCCAGCCCCTGGCACCCACCTGCATTCTCTGTATGGGGCAAAAGATACAGATGGAGGTTACCTTTATTTGAGTCTGAAGGGCACGTGTGGTTTTTGTTGCCTCAGCAGCATGTCGGTTAGCATGGCTAAGCTGGATTTCCATTTCATTGAGGTCTCCTTCCATCTTTTTTTTCAGGCGAATGGCCTCATTCCTACTCTTAGCTTCAGAATCTAAGGTAGATTGCAATGTGTCTATAGTGCGCTGTTGGTTTCTCCTAATTTTCAAAGAAGATATAAACAATATTGGAATAGGTCTTCTTCTAATTTCCAGATTTTAGAGAATGTATTTTGGATTTAAATTTTTTTTTCAAGCTCTCTCTTTTTTTTTTTAACTGCACAAAGGTTACCTCGTTCAACAAATTTCTTTTAGTGGAAAGAGTGATGAGCAAAATTCAACATTCTTTTTCATTTCCATCTCTAGCTTCTTATGATATCATTTTTACTACTAATAATAATCTCTCTGTGAAACCAATTCATTATGAATCTGTCCTCAACACTGTTCTCAAACAAGAAAGATTTTGGTGTTACTCTTGTTTGTTTCCTCTTGTTTATTAAAGTATCTTTTGTCAACATATTGTGCAGACAGTAATTATCAATCAGTCTTAACAACATTCTTCCAAATTAAGACAGCATGTGCAGATGGCAAAACAGATTCATAAGCAGAAGTAAATTGCCCTCTTCTATGTAACATTTATTTGACAGTAGTAGTATGAGAAATTTTGAAGATGGGTAAGAAGCACAGATCATTTGTGTCTACTGCTTTAAACGAATGTGCTGGATCTATTACTTGAATTTAACCTCTTTTTGAAACCAAAGGGGCAAATTAGTTATACACTGATAAAAATGGACACCAAGCTCAGTTAACATAGGCCATGTCCACCCTACACTGTTATAGTGCTATTATTCCCCTTTCAACATCCTGTGGAATTCTGGGATTTATAGCTTACAGAGGCCAAAGAGCAATCTGGCTGAGAATTCTAAATGCCCCTCCCTAAACTGCAAACCCCAGAATTCCCAGGATGTTAAAAGTGGAATAATGGCACTATAACAGTGCAGTGCGGAAATGGCCATACTCTAGATCTAACCCAAAGCAAGATCAAAACTAGAAATCTTATCTGCACTCAGTCAAACTCTTGTGTCTTTTGCCATATTTTGTATAAAGACTGACTCAATAAATTATTAATTATCATTATTATGATTGTTATCTTTGTTATCACTATTACTTATATCCCACTCTTTTCCCGGGTTGGGGCTCAAGGTGGCTTACAACAGCTAAAAAAGAAATAGCTAAAATGCAAACATTAAAAGTATAATTAAACTAGCCATAATATTAAAACCAGTTAAAAATCATAACGATTAAGAAACAACAAATACACAAAACAGATAGTACAGCAGAATCCAGAAAAGCCCTTGAGCAGTCCCCCTGAGCAGTCTTCGTAGGCCTGCTGAAATTTTCAAAAAGAAAGTCTTAACCTCAGTGCCAGTTTAACCTCTCTTGGAAGGGAGTTCCAGAGTCTGGAGGCAGCAACTGGGAAGGCCCCATCCCCTGTTCCTCCTAGATATACTTGTGAGGGTGGCAAAACAGAGAAAAAGCCTCCACAGAGGATCTCAAAACTAATCTCCTATACGAGCATGCTCACAGAATAGACTCTATGAGCATGCTTGGACAGGAGAAGATTAGGCTGTCAGATAACCTGGACTTGCACCATATAGGGCTTTAAAGTTCATAACCAGCATTTTGAATTGTACTCAGATATGAGCTGGCGGTTAGTGGAGCAGTTGCAAACAGGTGCCCCCTATAGCCAGATCCAGTTAATAATCTGTTTATAGCTCTCTAAATAAACCACTTTGTGAGGATACTAATACCTGAAGTTTTCAATTTCCTCATCTTTTTCTGCCAGTTTCCTTTCAAAATCTGCTTTAATTTGAGAAAGTTCCAGTTGAAAACGTAATGTCTTGCTTTCTTCATGTTCCAGGGCCCCCTGAAAAATATACAATATATGTTTTATGGCTTTAAAAACAAACCCGTAAGTATAGACTGTATTGCTAATATACAGCCCATCAAAGTTTGGAGAAAGTTATTTTTTGGACTACAAGTCCCAAAATCCCTGGGCCAGCATCGCTGGGTGATTCTGGGAGATGTATCAAAAAAAGTAACTTTTCTTGAGACTGATCCTATGTTCAGTTGCACAGCGCACACAAGATCCAGCACTATAGATGATGCAAGACGACAGCTCATGCAGTTGAACCATTCAAGAGGCTTCCAGGCAAGAGTCAAGGGCTACCAACAGCTTTGTCTATTAAATCCTAAGTGGTGTCAGAGAAGCCCTGTTGCTAGCACCAGGACTGCTTTACTATGGGATTTTGCCCCCTCTGCAACAGATGCTGAGAAAGTTTTTGAAGGATGTTTGCTTTGGGTAGGACATGGCTTGCTTGTGCCATTCTGCCTATACCTCTATTTGTGGCACAGCAGCTGCAACGGCAGCATGAGCATCTCAGCATGCAAGTTTCAGTCACTTTAATTCCTGTCTGCTGCACAGATATCCTCTCCAGCTGACAATGGTTTTGTAGCTGCAGTAAATATCTACAAGCAGAAAGTCACGTTTTGCTACCAGAATGAATTATGTAGGATGTTTGCATATACAGTTAGCAAAGTAGATGTTGGCCTGAACATCACTTCTTTAAAAGAAAATTTGGTACCAAAAGCAGAATTAATGTGAGAAGAACAGAGACAGGTTTCTCTGCTACCAAAAAAACAAAACAAAAAAAGTAATTCAATGTTCAGTAAAGGATTCTGGAGGCAGCTGCTATTTACCTTGCCTGCATGCATGGCTACAGTGGGTCCAACTAGAATCCAGCTTTTTCCCAGTTCAAGCTATATTGCAGACATATTGCTGCAACCCAATACCTAAAGACTACGTTCTTCCAGTCCTTATTCACCATTTTCTCTACGCCAAGGCTACAAAAACAAACAAACAAACCCTTCCAGTTGCCAGACACTGAGGAGGAAAGAGGGCTTGGGCAACGTTTGTGAAAAAGAAGCGTCACTGTCAGAGATGTTTTAAACTGAAGTATGCCTGCATTTGTTTTCTACCCCTGAATTTACGGCAGTTGCAGATTTTAAAATACAGAATTTTGTGGCAAGGAGGATCTCAAGAGGCTGAAGAGACAACAGGCCGGTGAAATGAACAGTGTATACTGAAGAGCAGCAGGACTGGGAGGGACGGCATGAAGTAGGATAGGATTATGTTAATGAAAGAAAGATCTGCCTAATGAACTTTATTTAAATACAATAAGTACCCCTTTGGATTGTCATTTTTTTACTTGCAAAAGAGTGTATGTGAAACCATGATTTATGCACAAGGCCACTAGTAGTTTCAAAACATAGTTGGTCATATGTCAGAAAAGTAGTATGAAAAATCTTACAGTAAGCATAAGAAGTGCATTTATTGATTGGTTGAGATGGAAACAATCAGTCAAAATATGTCATTATGCAAGGAAATAGATTCTTGCAAAAAGGGGTTGTAAATGTTCCCTTTTGGATCACAAAATCCTCCAAGCATCATGGCCAATGGATTCTGGAAGCTGAAGCCCAAAAAAACAGTATTTTTTCCCCTGAATCACTATGTTCTTACCTAAATGAATATGTATAAACGGTTGGGTCAGATGAACAAGTGGTTTAGATATAGTATTCAATTCTAGATATAGTATTCTAGATCTAGTATTCAGTTTTTCACCAGATCAGGAATTATGGCATAAACCAGCTGATAACTTAGTCTGGAAAGTTATTAACAGATTTCAGAATACGGAAAGGTTATTATCAAGGCTACCAGAGACTAATGGAAGAATAAAAGAAAGGAAAAATCAAAAAGTAAGCTTTAAAAGCTAATGGTCCAATAAGTACAGACACAAGATTAATGAGAATATATGGTGTACTCATGCTGTTTTTACTAATGAATTTAAAACAGCACCCTAGAGGGAAAATCATTTTAAGGTCTTATATAAGCAGGTTTTGACATTTTAAAAGAACTGAATGAAATAAAGAATTTAGCAACAGATTTACTGGGCAATTGCAAGACCAAGAGCAGGTGGCTTTTATATGTGGTGTTCGATAAATCCAAATGGATCAGAAGAAAGTAGCTGATATAGTAGGGAGAATTACTATATGCTCTGCCTGTGCAGTAGGAGTTGGGAATAATGAACTGCAGCTCATAACATTCCTCACCGTTGGCTATGCTGACTATGGCTGCTGGGATTTTCAGTTTAACAAATCTTTGAGGACTGCACAGTCCCAAACTCTACTGCAGAACAATTTAGATAATATGTAATGATACAGTGCCAAATAATAGTGCACAGGAAATAGTGTCTATTTTCATTATAGAATATAATTATTACAGAGTAGAAATGGTCTCTAAATAGGCTATTAACATGACCAGCTGAAATTCATATGAGTTCATTATATAAAGTAAAAGGCAGTTAAGAAGAGGCATTTTCTAGTCAATTGAAATATATTTGTTACTCTTCAGAATGCAGATTTTCAAAAGAATGTTGCAACTAGTAGTTTGAATTTTGAAAGAAAGCCAATGAATATGATTTCTGTTTGTTGATTAAACCTTTGTTATGTGGAAAGCTAGTGTCTGGCTACAAAAGCAAGACAATTTAAAAGAAGAGGAAGAAGAAGAGAAAATCCTGTTAACAGTCATATTTTGCTAATTTCTGCTGGTGGGTGCTTAGAGTTAAGAGACATGACATTAAATGCATGAATGCCTTTAATGAATCTGTCTTTCCGTTCAACCAATAATATATCTCTGGGGCATATGGAGAGAGCAGAATCAGGACTACAGTGTATGGGGAGTATATTTAACCCATCTGTCACAAACAGTATTGTTAATAGACAAAAAACAATATGTTTAATAAAATTCACACATTTAACTGTTGTCACAAACAGTTCTAAATAGACTAGGTGTGTGGAATATGTGACCTGCCAGATGTGGTTGGACTCAAAGTCCAACCTCACCTTGGTCAAGTGTTAACAGCCAGTGTTGACAAATAATAGTAAAAGTAGCACCGCTCTGTATTTCATGGTCACAGACCATCAAAAGATAATTAGTAATTCATCAACATCTAGAGGCCCACAGGCTCACACTCCTCTAAATACATTTGCTTGTACGTCCCTTTGAAGTAATTGCAGATTTATTACAGGGGCTTCCAGACATGCCTTCTTGCCTTACAATAAACAGGTCGATAAGGATTGAATCCTCTTTGGAGATTCTTTTTTTGTGTGTAAATTTGATTTGGACTCTCAGAACAGTGCCAGTGCAAGGGGGTGGAAGGAGTTTTGCCCTGGCTGAGACCATTGCTGGAAATGGAGTTGCCACATTGGTACCTCCAGTTCCATTTGGCTGTGCCCCTGTCAAATTTTTCTTCCCTCCCCTGGGGAGTTTGGTTCCCTGTGTGCTGAGTTTGGGGGCAGTGATTGTGCTGATGTATGGGGCCAGAGGGAATCTTGCCTTGGCTGAGACTGCAACTGAGAAAAGAACCATCATGCTGGCCTCCCAAACTCTCTTTGTACAGAGTGTGGGGGCTCAAAAGGACAGTCTCTTTTCTCTGTAATATTTGTGTTAAGTCTATAATTTTCTTATTGCATCTCTCATGGCTAATGCTTGCATGTTGTTGTTTTGTCTGACTTGCATGTTGTGCCTTGGTATATTCTTCCTTGAGAGTGGCTAGTCTACTCTGGAGTGTTTGGATTCGTACTGAGGCTTCCTCAAATTTGGCATGGGCTTCCTGTGCAACAGATGAAAAAGCCAGCTTGTCAGCTTGCAGGGTATTGTTTTGCACCCTCAACTGCTCCAGGTCTTGGGTCTGCCTCTTGGCCTTCTGGATGAACTCTTGGATGGTGACAGAGCAAAGACCAAGTTAGCACCTCCTTGGCCAGTGGGGCGTCTGCTACTTCTCTTACCCAGAGCCACTTTAGTCCTCAGGACAAAAACATTCCCTACTACTGGCCAACAGAATACAGCATGAGAAAGAAGGAAACAGTTGGCTGCTTTGGGGATCTAAGATCATGGAGATAGTAGAAGGATTACCTCTTTAAACCACAGTTGCCAGAATCCTGCAACCAGTATGTCACTAATCATGATGGACAGGAAGGCATGAGGACAGTAGTCTGAAAAAAAAAAGTTCTCCAAACTTCTGGCGTTGGTGAATGTCCTTGCCTTGAAAGATGGACCTGGTTGCGAGGCCAGAACTGTGTCACATTAGGTTAATGGATTAAAGAATTAAAATTATTATAGCCTGGACTGTTGTTTAAAGTGTGTGAGGAGGTTCAATCCTGGCAAGCAGGTTGTTTAAAATTTTTCTTACATGCAAGTACTTGCAGGAAGAGTATAAATTACTTTCCCATTCATTATTACTGAAGCCTCCTTAAATAAGAAGACTCTTATAAGCAGAATGGGTACTTAGAAGTCCCCTCCATGTGTTCATTGTAGCTTATTCCCAAGTTAAGCGTGCGAAGGATAGACTGCAAGCAGCCTTTATTATTCCTAGGAAGGTTCAGTGACAATAGCTGTCTTAAGAATTCTTAGTGCTTGATCATTTAGTGTACTTCTGATTAATGATTCCTGAGGATGCTCAATAACATAGAAGCCATGGTGGTCCAGTTTAAGTCATATCATTTCATAAGGGTCCCAGGGTCCCCTTGCTTAGTTTTAGTGGCAGCTCAAGCCCCTCAACTCCCCTGTTCTGGGGTCCATGGCCCCACATTTAACCTCCTCTCAATATTTGTGTAGATCAGACAGTAGTTGTTCTGTAAAAACATAGTTGATGTTATGACATGAGTATTACACTGTCAGATTCTACAATGTGATATGCAGTCAGAGGCTGGGATCCTGTTGGTGCACAATGATAGCATAACTCTGTTGATACAGACTGTGGCTATAGAAAGAAAAAGTCTGTAAATACAGCAGCTGTGAGGAAAAGAAATGATTGAAGGAATAGGCTTCTTGGAACCAGTAGGTTTTGTTTGCCTTCCTTTGCCATTGATGTGTAACCCTGGAAAAAGTGAATTGCTTAAATAATGCATCAACAATCTGTAGATTTCTAAACTATCCAGTCAATGGCCATTACTGTCTTGGTACAAGTGGGTTAGTGGGCTATGTTATGAACTATGATAGTGGAGCAACATGGTTGCCTGACTTCAATAATCTGCCAGATGGAAGTGAAGAAATAGCATTGTGCTTGAAGGAAGATACAAGTTAGCTCTTGCCCGTGAATATGAGTTTTATTTTTTTTTACCTGCCCCATGCCAGGCATGCACGTACACACACACTCATCAGGGAAATTCTATTACATTTCGTTGCATGGTCTCACCTGTTCAGCTACTATCCATTGGATATAATTTGATGCATGCCATCTTTAGGAGTTAAAGATGGAGACCATAGCACTGAAATATTACTTCAGGACTGTGATAAAAACCACAGAATATTACTCATTATCATTGTAATCACCATCACTACCTTTATTTGCACTAAGAGTGAGGAAAGTGCAACCCCTAGGGCTATTTCTGCATCTCCCAGACCCCGAGGGATCAAAGGGGGGTTGTACATTTTTTAAAAAAGATTGCCCCCTAAATACCTCCATTTTAGGCCCAGGAGATGCCTTTAAAAAAAATTAAGCCACCATTTCCTGTTAAAGATGTTTGCTGGGCCTAAATTATGGGGGCCTAAAAATATCCTGCCCCTCCAAACCAAGACTTGAACTATTTATGTGTATTTTCCTTGAGTTAGGTGACTTTTGAGCTTGGAATGGCATACAGTAGTAAGAAAAAGTACACTTGCAATATCATATATCACTTTCATAAGGAACACCACAATCTGCATCTCCTCATAAGCACCTGCTAAGGTAAAGGGGAGAGTGGAGAGGCTCCTTCTAAATTAGCATGAGAAGACTCTGCCTTCCAGATAGACCACTGCATGCCTCTGGTCTTATTCTCTAACTCATTCCCTTACCCATTAAAGTTAAACCATTCTCTTAAGGTAACTTCTCTGGCTGCTCAACTCAAACAGCCAAAGGGCTTATAGAATGTCATGAAAACATTTCTGCAGTTAATGGAGGTTATTGGATTGGGCTGTTGGTAAAATATATTTCAGGAAGTATCTCTTTGATTTAGTTTAGCAGATTTTTAGCACAACTGCTTAGCAATATCATGCCACAGCACATTCTAGGGTGAGTGGTCAAGGCAAAGCTCCGGAGCGAATGAAAAATGAATGTATAATGACCAATCAGCTTAAATATTTGTGGAGCATATATTATATAAAAATACGATATATGTATCATGCTCAGCTTTTCAAAGCAACATAATAAAACATGCTATTTCCTCTGCTGTCCTATAAACACCTTTTTATTTGGAGAGGCTATCCCTGCAAAATATAAAATAGCCTGCAAGATAAAAAAGAGATATCAATACAGTGATTCTGACAATTTAATTAAGAGCTCATTTTCAGACGTTTTAAAAAGAACAAGAGATGGATCTGTCCTTTATGGAGGCATTCTTTTTTCAAAAAAGTTGATTCATGAAAATATCCTTGAATACATTCAATTAACTTGCTGTATAAACAATCACATTCCAGTGCATTGAACTAGCCTCTGGTTATCATAGAAAAATGTAGATAGCAGATAGGGGAAACTAAGAACTTTTAGTTGCTCAAGAAACAGCTGATGATTTTTTTTTAATTTACTGTCTATAATTTCCAAAACTGAAAGCGAGTTGGGGTTTTTATTAATACTATCCTGAAGATACTGCATATATCTCAGAACTGTCAGTTAAAATGGAAATCTCATTCAAGCCCAAAGAACCATACATAGCAAGAAAATTCTATGCTAACATTTGCACTTGAAGTCACATTGTAGGGGCATAATAATTAGGAAATAATTAATCAATAGCTTAATAGCAGGCACATTGAATTAGAAAAAAGAGCAATGTGGCCAGGGAAAACAAGAAGAATGCTTATGCTTGCAGCTGGATGCAGATAACAGGAAAATCAGCTTGTAGAACTTAGAACGACAGGAAGCCAAGTAGAGCAATGGTAGGTGGATAGTAAAAGAGATAACTAACTGAGTAGGCTCAACAGGTGTGAAAGCAAGATAGACTTTGTGGGTTTGAGCTTCCGGAGTAGGCCAAACTAGGCCAAGGGGAGGGGGAGTGACCACAAGAGACGAACTTTGGTGACCGAGAGCCTCATAAAGCTTCGTTTGGATATTAAAAATCAGACCCCTAGGGAGGGGTCTGGTATTAAAATTTGGGACTGCCTCTAGGGGCATGCCTAGTGCTTGTATGCTAACATAATAATGTATTCATGACATAATTCCTATACGTATGTATTTGGATTAGCCAATAATTAGCATTTGTTGCTTCTGTAATGGATGCTTAGCAGGGTATAAAGGTACCTGTGTGTAGCCATTTTCTTTGTAGTAGTATATTTTTAGTGCCTGATGCACAACTGTCCTCTTGTACAAGGGACATTTTTGCTGCTAAAAACCCTGGTGTGATTTTGAATTAATGTGGTAACAACATGGTGTTATAATACATTGATAGCTATTCTCATACTTCTGCCTGTGTAAGAGGTTGCACAGACCAAACAAACAAACAATACCTCTTGAAATTTACTTTCATTTTTCTTAGTCAATACTTTTTTCTTAAAGTGTAAAAACATCCCTTCCATGAGCAGAAGTCAGTTTACACATGAAGAAAGGCATCTTTGTAACCAGAAAGTTGCTTTCAAACTGAGCTAAGGCAGGGCAGGGCAGTTGATTTGTAAAGCCCTCCAAATGCACAGCAGTGCTTAAAAACAGCAAGCTTTGTTTCAGTTAAACATAGGTATGTAAATTAGGCAAGGTCAAGGAATTTTACCATTCTTCACCTTACTGCAAGAAAGAAATTGAAAACTGCACAGTTTTTGAAGACTATTCACTATTCAGAAACTCTTTGGTAAAAAAAAAATGCACATTTTTTCTGTAGGGAGTGTCATTTTCTGCGCAATTCTGTTATTTTTTGTGTGAGAAATGTTTTTTCTACACAGAAAATTCTGTTTCTCATTTTCTGTGCAGAAATTTTATTCTGCACAAAAATTCCATCATATATTTTTACATAATAAACCCTGAACTGTGAAGACTCTCATACACTTAGGATTCTCCTTATCAGAGTTTCTTAAAACTCAAGAAGACTTTTTTTTTTTTACTACTTTCAAATACTCTTTCCATCCACAGTCAAATTGTTCTTGTTCAAGTTATTTCCAACTTATGGCAACCCCAAGGCGAACCTATCATGGGGTTTTCTGGGGCTGAGAGTGTGTGATATGCCCAGTGAGTTTCCATGGCTGAGCGGGGAATCAAGCTCTGGTCTCTAGGGTGGTAGTCCAATGTTCAAACCACTACACCACGTTGGCTTTCCAGTCAAGTTATATACTACATCAATCAAATGCATAATTGCTCTGCAGTTGCAATTTTTTCAAAAAAATGTAGAAGAATTGACTGAGAGCAGGCTAATATAATCCAGGATTGTAGCAGACAGAGATGCAGAATTTAACCCTATCCTTGACTACTGCTACCCTGAAGCAAATCCTTCCCGTGAATCTGACGTTTCCACTGGGAAAAAAAATCCCTTCACAGGTGCAGAAATAAGAGTATCCTCCTAGTGCCAACAACAATTTCAGAGAAAGGGTTTCCCTCGGGATCATATTAAATGCAAATATGCATTTAGGAGCATGTTTTCTTTGATCCTTAATTGCTTTGCTAATCTGTTTATCAAGAAACCAGCTTTGATCTAGCACAGTTAATTTCAGACTTTCAAATTGAAGAGAACCCTTTCCAAGGTGATGTGTCTAGTATGAAATTCTACTATGTGTAGTACAGGATTCTGAGGAACAGCGACCTGTTGAAGTCTCAAGGTCAAACTATGCCTTACTCCAAATACATCTTTAAATCCTGTGAAGAGACAAGAATTTCACATCCTTGCCGTTTTCTCATTGACAATTGCCCACTCAAGCTGCTATTTGCAGCTGTTAATAACAAATAGCAACTGGGGAGTGGGGGAATTTCAGCAGGAAAATGGCATGGATGCTTCTCCATGCCTCTGTTGTTTAAGCAAAACAGAATGGATGATAGAATCCCAGTTTTGGGATTCAAGGACCTGTTTGTATTATTTGTAAGTCAAGCTGCAAGAGCCATTCAGTTTTCAGACAGGAGTCTGGAGGCCAGGAATGCTTAGTACCATTTGGCAATAAAACTTCTAAGATATATGGAATATGGCTTCTCAGGCACAGTGTGACATAGAAGTTTACATCTACTTACCCTACAGAAAATCTCAAAGACGTAATGTGGACATTTCAGGCTCTATGTTTTCCAGTTTGGACACATTTTTGGGAGGCTCACTAACAGGCACTGGAGCCTTGTTTCAGGTTGCATATGGCCTCCACTTGCCCCTCCCTGCCCTAGAGCATAGTCACAGCACATGCAGAGCTCTGCTTTGATTTATACAGGTTGGAATCAACTCTCATCTTGTGCTCTAGAGCACGAATAACACCCCCTTGCAGGGAAGATTAGTAATGGTAGGAAAACTGTTTCCACAGTTGAAATCACCAATCTAGCAATAGGGTTTATTCAAGAAAGAACCTACCTTCAAAGGTTTTGAAAAATGCATTACAACAGGACTTGTATTCCATACATACATTCATGGCAGAACAATCTGCATCAGACTTTGTAGCAATAACTGCATGCTTTTTCCTATGAGCAAGGGATGGCTGTTTCTGAAGCATTCTGCACATCAGGGTTAGAAAAGTATGGCCCATGAGCAGCATGCCCTCCAAACCCAATTTTTGCAGCCCCTGAATATCCCTAGCAGTCCTCCAAAGTTCTTCAAGCCCCCCTTTTTTTTCCAAAAAAAGGTCTGATTTTTAGGCAGTTAAACCCTCTCCCTGAAAATTATGCTACAACTGTGGAGATTACCATTTTCCCATCCCTCAGACCTACCCAACTCATCTTTGGCCATGGATTGGCTAAAAATGGTGTTCAGAAGTGACACAATATCATTTACAGTGTGCCCAGTTGCACAAGTACATCTCCTGCCTGTCCACCTCACTGTACATAATACACAATACATCACTACGCTCATGTGTGGTGTGCAGTGTGTGCATGGTGTGTATATAAGTAAATAACAAAATCAGATACATATCTAGGGTGGGGCAAGTCCCCTGGGTGTTGATGCCAGGCGGGCACAAAAAAGCCATATATGTAGGGGTGGGGTAGGGGTAAGAAGGTAAGGGCGCAACTTCCACGCTTGCCCTAGACCAGTGGTTCTCAACCTGTGGGTCCCCAGATGTTTTTGGACTTCAGCTCCCAGAAGCCCTGAGCATTGACCATAGTGGCTGGGGCTTCTGGGAGCTGAAGTCCACAAACATCTGGGGACCCACAGGTTGAGAACCACTGCCCTAGACGTTTATGCTAGATATGCCACTGAACAAAATACACTGACACAGAAAACTGCATTCTTTCTTCTAAACGTTTATCTTACCTCAGCTTCTTCCAGGGCTAGCTGAATTTCTGATTTTTCTTGCTCGGCCTGTTTTTTCATCTTCTCTATCTCATGAAGGCTCTTGTTTCCTTCACTAATCTGGTCTGTTAGATCTGAAATTTCCTCTGAAGAGATTTTTTAAAAAAAAGTCATAAGAGACAGTAGGGATCTGAAAGTCCTAAACATAACAAATTATTCCTGACTTGGTTCCCATATATCAGAGGAAAACAAATTTTGAAAGCTCTTTTCCTTTCAAACAACTACCTTGAAGTTAAGGCCTATTTTGAATGCTTATAATTCTGCATATGCCCCCCAGAGCCAATGTGTTGTAATGGTTTGGAACGCTGGACTAGGGCTCAGGAACACCAGTGTTGAAATCCCCACTCATTCACTCTCAGCCTTAGAGGACCTTGAACAAGTCATACTCTCTCAGCCTGAGAGAAAAGCAATAATACGACTCCTCTGAATAAGTCTTGCTAGGAAAACCCCAGGATAGGGTTGCTGTAAGTGAAAGTCAACTTGAAGGTGCACAACAACAACAACGACAATAATATGCCTTTCAAGCATATTTTGAGTTCATGTATTTTTTTAAAAAAATAAATTAAAAAATTAAAAATGCACGTGGGGGGGCGGATGTGGCCATTTGAAGTTCTGGCAGCACTGGCAGTTTCACATACCCTGTTCTACGAGTATTTATCTTCTAAAGTCTTACACTAATAATCCAAGAGCTTGCATAGGATGGTGGTTTGGGTGTTGGAGTAGGACTCTGAAGACCACGTTTCAATTCCCTGTTCAACCGTGGTAATTCACTGCGTAACCTTATGCAAGTCATACCCTCTCAGCCTCAAAGTGGGCAATCACAAGTCCCTCTCGACAAAGCTGCCAGAGAAAATCCCATGACAGGTGTGCCTGAGGGGCACCATAAGTCAGAAATGACTAGAAGTTGCCACAACAACACTGAGGACAGAATAGGTTTGACCCCTATGGTTCTCTCTACCCTCAGATCAGAAGGAATTTTTTGCTTTACAGAATATTTATTTTCTCATTCAGCTAGTGCAGTATTGAAACTAAACTTTAAAATTCATGACCTCTCTTACACTACTCAGAGCTTGGAAAGTTACTTTTTTAAACATAATTTATTCTGTTTTTAGTTATTGTGTTCCAGAATTAACGTGTTATTATTACTTGTTAAAACTTTAGAAAGACTTTGGCATGTTATGTGCTACTTTTTATTTCTTTTCATTAGTTTGGGTTTTAAAACAACTTGAGATTAAGAAGAGAGTGGCATAACTTTTATCAAAAGTCTTGTCAAAATGCTTCTAAAAATGGCTTTAAAAATTATGTCACGTTGTAACTGGAAAACATTATTCATTTTACCCCTATAAAATAATTTGATTCTCTCTCACTGTGCTGCTTTTGAAGCATGACTTTGTTAACACTCTCTTTTTTTTTTTTAAAGAAAGCAATTTTTTACCATTAATGAAACTACTTTCTGGCTTCCAGCTCAGCTCTCACTCTCACCTAACTAGCTTAACTGTTCCACATTATAAGAACATGACCTACCCTGGAGATTCTTGTTTTCTCTTTTTAGGGTCTCCAGATTATCCAGGCTTTCTTCGTAGGCATTCTTCAACTTAAATAACTCTGTGCTAAGGCTTCGGGCTTCCTTCTGGGCAGCTTCAAGCTCCGCTTGGGACTCTTCATACTTCTGTTTCCATTCAGCAATAATCCTGTCAAAATTACGCTGCTTCTTGTCAAGGGCTGCTGCTGCTGAGTTGGCCTTTTCCAGATCAATCATCATGTCCTCCAGCTCATTCTGCAGCCTGTGTTTTGTCTTTTCCAGAGAAGAACATTTGGCATTGGCTGCCTCAATGGCTTCTTCAGCCTCCTGGAGACGAGCTGCCAACTTTTTCCTAACCAAAGATATGAGTGATAGGATGACCCCCAACAACAACAACAACAACAACAACAACACAAACTAGTGTCATTTTCATTTAGCAGCCACATTTATTTGTTTCATAGATATGCTCTTACTGCAAAAGTGCTCATGACGCTTTAAAATTTAAAACAATAGGTTGCAGTTTAGGATATATATTCCTATCTTATATAGCACCATTTATGTACATATACATATTGAATTTTTTTAAAGGACTTGAGAGGAATGAAGAAAATAAGCAGATTTGATAGCTGGCTCTTTCACATACTCTTCAACGGGCAGGGACAGTTCCAATTACTCCTTTATCATCTCACTTTTTCAGCTACTTTTAAAATGTCCCAGCTTCTCTCTCCTCCTCCCCCTCCCCCTCTTTTGTCCATATCTTTCTTCAATTGCTGCAAACTATGAGTACAAATTACTCTCAACTAACTCAGATTTGAAGAAAGGAGAAGAGGGTCAGAATCTTGCCCTTCCAGTAGGCTCAAGCAAAAGCAGACTGCTGCATCCTTTCCTAGCTTGGGTGTTCTTCCTAGTTAATAACTTTGCCATGTTGAACATCCTCTAATGTTGTTTTGCTATATGTCCCAGTTTTCATCTGTGAAATGTTGTAGGGTGTGCAACCATCTCTGAATACTCCTTCCCTAGGAAAACTCTATGAAATTCCTGAAGCTACTGTAACTTGACAGGCAACTCGAAGGCACATGCACGCACATTTTCATAATGTTACATTATAATGTTTCACAAGGAAACTATGGGAGAACTTTTTTGGATCAGAAGAAAGAAAGGGCCATTGATCCTATATAGGT
Source organism: Iguana delicatissima (assembly GCA_948472985.1). Taxonomy (NCBI): domain Eukaryota; kingdom Metazoa; phylum Chordata; class Lepidosauria; order Squamata; family Iguanidae; genus Iguana; species Iguana delicatissima. The sequence goes on from CAOKZL010001663.1 coordinate 498,756, forward strand.
GAACTTGGTGTCTCAGGTTTACCTTTAATACAGCCAAATGAAATGGTAATGGGTAATATTTTTCTGAAAAAGGAAGCCAAACATCCCCCATGGAATAGAGCCCAGTTCCAAAGTTGCTAGGGTGTGAATCAGCTCTGGGCCTTAGTTTGAACTTTTAGGGATAGGATTCAGGACCTTGGATGACTCCTTCACAGTTTGGACTAAAACCCAGCAGAGATTGACCTCCCCACTGACATCAGAGTCACCAGACACCATAGGGCCCAGCTGAACTGAAGTAGGAAATCTCATTATCTCACTTATTCTTTTGATGCAGATGATATAACTGATGCAAGTAATATGCCTGGGACAAACCCAAGCACTAGAAATGATGGCCAAGAGAAGTATATCACACAACCTGAAAGCTGTGCCCCCTCCCTCCAAATTTACAATACCACATGGAAGGCTGAGGTACAACCCTTGTATTGCATGGCATCAGAATTACGCATGCTTGCATACAAGAGCCAAATAATCAAAAGTTTACCTCCTACTGGATCCCCTTTAAAATTCTGTTATTTGAATTAAGACATTTATGCAATTATACCTTCCCCTTCCCCAAAGGACACATATGGAAATATAGGCCTCAAAGGCTCCTTCCTAAACTGCAAGCCCCAGGATTCCATAGGATGTTGAAAGTGGAATAATAGCACTATAACAGTCTAGTGCGGAAATGGCCATAAAAGTAGATTGTGAGATCTTACTTGGCATCTTCCAGTTCTTCAGTCCTTTGGATAGCATCTGTTTCATATTTAGTTCTCCACTGTGCCACTTCTGCATTTCCCTTAGAAAGGGCTCTCTGCAGCTCACCCTTTGTTTCCTGCTCCTCCTCATACTGCTCACGCAGCAAGTCACAGTCATGGCGAGCAGCTTGCAGAGCATGGGCCAAAGCATTCTTGGACTGTGGGATAGAACCAGAGGGTGGAGTTTTATCACATGCTGTAGGCAGCAATGGACCGTTACTAGACATAACAAGGAGGCAACCAAGTCTTGTGGTGCACTCACACCTTTAGCTTCCATCTCCAAACTCTTTTCTCCTTCTGCTTGCTTTACAATGGTTCTCTTAAATCTTAACAGCCATCATGGACTTTCTCAATCTTATATAAGTACTCTAATCCCTGGCATTTTGTATTTTACTTATCCTTACAGACGAGACAAGCCCTCAGCTTGTGCGAATCACTGCCATTCTGTTGCACTTGCTTCAGGAATGCCATTCTGTACCAGCTGAAGGACAAGACCTTAAGAGAGAGTAGTCGTTTCAGGCTGATTCAGAATCATGCTGGGATTCGTAATCAAAGCATTTACCTTGGTCTCTTCTTCCAGCTGCCTTTTCAGTTCCTCTATTTGTTGAGTGAAAGACAACTTCCCTCGGGAAAGTTGGTTTATAAGCGATTCTTTCTCTTCCAGCTGTCTCGTAAATTCACCTGCCAGAGGGTTATCACAAAAAGATAATGGCTAATAAGTTTCCTATGAGAGAGAAGGGAGAGGGAGAGAGCTGTGCTCACAGGCAATTGTTCCACAAATGAAGGTAGCACACCCCTTTTTCTGCCTTTAAGGCTCACAGGAGGTAGAATGGGGATTTCATGGTGCAGGCCACGCTCAGGCTAGGGCACATTCTTCCAAAGCTAGGTTTATATGAAAACTCTTCAAAATACATTAAAAGGCAAAGGAGAAAGACCCAGGTACTTGATGACAAGCTAAAAAACATTATATTTGATATTCTCATAGTGTTATAGATCTCTTGCTTCAGATAGGCATACTCCAAATAGAAAGACTTCATTGGTTTGAATACATTCTCCCATTACAGCATGTCTCTCCTACAGTTTCCCTTCTGCTTAAACATTAAAATTGGGCAGGGGGACACAGAAGAGAGGATCAAGGATTATTTAGATCCATTTCACAGTGGCTTCAGGCCTCATTATAAGATAAAGATCAATTTGGTCACTTTGGCAAACATCTTACACCAGAAATTAGCCAGGGAGAGTGCCTCCTTGTTAGTTTTTCTAGACCTCTAGCTGGCTTTCAGTACCATTGGCCATGGTATCCTTCCGGGCCACTTGTTAGAATGGGATTTAGAGGCACAGTTTTACAATGTGGTGTCTCTCAGACCTCTGTTTTGTTCCACATGCTATTTAACATATACATGAAATCACAAGGAGAGCTTGTCCAGAGTGTGATCGTCTGGTGCGACCAGAATACTGATGACACCCATGTCTATTTCTCATTTCTACCTAAACCTAAATAAGATGTTTTGGTAACTGGGTGGGCAGTTTTCCCCAACATTGGGATGAATCAGCTGGGAATCATGACTGGAAGTCATCAATGCTGGTTCTGGGTGAAGACAAGGTGACTTTAAGGGGTCTGAGTTGAAACTTGGTGTGCTTTAATTATTTCCCATTTGGATTATAGTAACATGCTCATCATGGGACTGCCTTTGAAAAATGTTCAGAACCTTCAACCATCCAAAGACCTGCAGTCAGACTGTTACCCAGAGTTGGTTACAGGAAGTATATTACTCATTTGTTACACAGCTCCACTGGCTACTAGTTCATTTCTGAGCACATTTCAAAGTGCTGATCAGGACTTATAAGGCCCTAAACAGCTTGGGTCCAGGTTATTTGAAGAACCGTGTTCTCTCATGTGAGCCTCTATGGCCTCTGGTCCTTCTCTCAGGACTATTAGTGCCACAAGCATGTGGAGGGGAGGGAGGCAAGAGGTAGTTTACTCAGTGGCTGTTCCCTATCTGAATCTCCCTTCCCAAAGAGGCTAGATTGATCCCATGCTTATCCTTCCACTGGCATGTAAAGATTTTTTTAAAAAAGATTTTTGAGGAAAGGGCTTTTAATAGTATGCTGAATTATTTGGATTTCTTTTCTTTCTATATGGCTATGTTTTAAGTTGTTCTTAATTTTTATAGATGGTTCAATTGCTTTTTTAGTAAAAACGTGTATCTGTTTTGAAATGTATTTCTTCCTTTATTTTGTTGTTGATTCCAGCTAATGGCAACCCTCTCATAAGGTTTTCTTGCACGATAATTCAGAGGGCTGCCATTGCTTTCCTCTAAAGTTGCAAGAATGTGACTTGCCTATGGACACCCAATGGGTTTCCATAACTGAGTGAGGAGTCAAACTCTGGTCTCCCAGAGGTTATTCTAACACTATAACCACTAACACCATGTTTTTTTATCTGTATCTGTTTAATTTTTTTTAAAGCATCTAGACTCCTACTCCTGAAGAGGAAGGTGGTGTGTGTCATTCATTGCGTGTGCATGAATGCCATGAAAAAACAGAACTTGGGAAAGTTACCCACAATTCTCAGGCCCTTTTCGCACCTTACCTTTGTCTGGCGCCAGGCGATCACACGAGCAGCCTCTTGCAAGAGGCTCTTGCGTCCCTGCTGTTTTGGCTCCGCAGGAGCTGCCTGCCAGCCGGCAGGCAACACAAAGGCTCCACCTCTTCCTTCTGCAGCGCAGCCAGGTATTTTCCCAGCCTGCGCTGGGGGAGGAAGCACGAGGGCCGTGGCCTTGGAGCTCCGCACGCAAGGTAAGTCCGCGTGGGGCCTCAGAGCAATGCACGATCGCGCACCATTTTTGGCTACAAGCTGAAAATGAAATAGTGTGTGATCGGCGCCTGCCGGCAGCATCGCACAATTACAATGACATCGTTTGAAATGCTCCTCGCAATCGCGCGATGCTCCAGAGTCTCTTTCGCATGCAAATGCCATACGAAAAAGGCCTTAGACAAAGCCTTCTCAGCAGCAGCAGCCTATTTGTGGAACTTCTTTTCCAATGCAATTTCCCTGACATCATCTTTGTTTTTTGTTTTGTGACTGGTTAAATCCTTTTTCATTTGCCAAGCTCTTTTAGTTTATTCCTTTTGAAGTTAATTTGCTGCAGCAGCTTTGCACTGAGGAGTTTATCAACAAAAAATAGATAATGCTCTTCTTGATGATCAATACAACACCCAACAATGAGTTCAAAATGCTTGGGGAGCAGAACTAAGCAGTGTCATTTGAGATAGATTGCAACAGTGTTTGGCCCTACGCGTCTTTTAAAGCAATTTCAACCTCTCTTTCAAGGAGGTTGAAATTGCTTTATATATATATAAAATAGTATATAGATGGCACTTTAGTACCTCTTGACTATCATTAATTAATGAAATATAGTCTCTTCTTGTTGGAGCAGACATGAACAAAGAGGAACTTTGATTCATATGACTCTGATTTGACACTGATTCATTGTCCAAATGAATATGCAATATGGGACATTGCACTGATTAGGCAGCATCACTTTCCAACATACTAACAATGAAAGAAAACAAGAGTGAAAACTAGCACAATAAAATTTCATACCTATTGTGTTATCAGTGGTGAGAATGGTCATAGCCAAGAGCCAAACAAATATGCTGAGGCTCCTTCTCTCATGGTGAAGGAGGCTGTGGGATCTGCCATTAAATGAAAAATTGATGGCCAAGTATAAAGTTCTTAGAGGGGAAAGTAGGACAGGAATGTTTGTAAAGACGTGTGGGTCATTTATTATTTTTTAAAAACATGGTTCTGCTGTCTTGGGACCATGTAGGTTTCAGCAGAAATACTGGAAAAATTGCTACAAGATCTTTGATACTACAGGGTATTGAAAATCTAAGATTGTTCACTTGCAAGAGAAGACAAATATAGACTGTGCTGAACAACTGATTATAACTCAGGGTAAGGTTTTTTAGGGTGAAAGGTAATATGATTTTTCTCATATGGTACTATATTTATGATCATTTTCCACTATTATTTTTGTTGAGGTAAACTAGTAAAACTATTTTCTTCTTTAAAAAAACCCTGCTGCTTCATTTTGTTAGTGTTTATATTTATCATAGCTTCTCAACTATATGTTTGTTTTGGACTCCAGCTCCCAGAATTCCATAGTTAGCATGGCGTCAAGAATCTGCAAAAAGTAATTTTTCTGAATTCTGTTTTAACATTGCATGCTGCTCTGAGATATAAGGCTGAAAAGTGATAAATAAAAGTATTAAATGAATGCATATAGGTCTTAAATGAATGTATGGACACTATGGCCATTTCCATACTATACTGCTACCGTGCTGTTATTCCACTTTCAACATCCTGTGGAATTCTGGGGTTTGTAGCTTCTTGAGGACAAAGAGCTCTCTGACTGAGAATTCTAAATGGCCCTCCCTAAACGGCGAACCCCAGGATTCCATTGGATGTTGAAAGTGGAATAACTGCACAGTAACAGTGTAGTGTGGGAATGGCCTAAGAACATAGCCTACAAAGGTTGCAAATGTGTCTTTTGTGCCTGCACATCACTTGCCCATTTACGGTGACCCCATGAATTTCACAAGAGTTTTATTGGGCAAGGAAACCAATAGGTGGTTTGCCATTGCTTTTCTCCGAAATAAACAGCTTACATCAACTAGTACACCTTGGTGGTCTCCCTTCCAAATACTAGCTAAGCCTCCAAGATCAGATGGGATCTGGTTCATTCAGGGTATTTAGGCCACAAATGAGCCTTACAATCCTGAATTATTACCCATTCTTAGGATGTTGCACTGCTTGAGTTCTAGTACATATGCAGTGAATACTTTATCACAAGATAGAGATATAAACAAACTTGTACAAAGTCCAAGGTTTGCAAAAGGCAAAAAATCTTTAGGAGACATCCAAGAAATGTGTAGAGGGGGAACAGTGAATCTAATGAGGACTGAGCGTGCTTAGTGGTAAAGAATTCTGACTAATAGCTAGGAAATCCACCCACCCACCCACCCATGCACCCAGCAAATTGCTTTTAAAATATCCCAGTTTCTTTCTCCTCTCCCCACTTTTTCCCTTTACCCTCATCTTACTTCACTTGCTGCAAACTGAATTTAAAATACAAAAGCATTTTGTGCTCAGAAGAGAAGGAGGGAGAAGAGAAGGAGGGAAGGAGTCTTGCCTTTTCCTATAGACTCAGGCAAAAACAAGCTGCTGAAGTCTCTCCTAGCTTGTCTGTTCTTCCACTTTAATAACTTTAATAACTTTTGCCATCTTGACCACACTCCTGCATAGTTTGGCTACATACATCCTGGATTTCATCTGTGAAATATTGGACAGTATGTTATGGCATCACTTGGCTGTTAACTAGGACTGACATAACATTTTATATATAGGAGCACAGACAACTGCCTTACACTGGTCCAGATCTAGTCCAGATCTAGTACTGTCAGCTCTGACTGGCAGTCCCTCACAGGGTTTCAGGCAGGATTCTTCCCTGGTCCTGTTTGGAATCTGTGGTGGCCTCCTATTCAAGCACTAACCATTTCCAGCCCTGATTAACCTCTGATATCAGATGGGATCAAATGTGTTCAGGAGGTGGTACAGTGGCATATTTACAAGTGGTGGCTGCAACTAACTTGTAATGCAGAAAACTTTCTCTTTAGGATTCCAACCACTCTATTCAGTTCTCTCTACTTTCCACCCACTTTTGTACTGTGATTGTTAAATCTATTCTGCAATGTTTCACTGTTGCTAGAGAGTAGGCTCAAATGAAAAATAATAATAACCCTTGTGGCTCCTCTGTACTTCTCACAAATTCTGCTGGTGCAATTTCAAATTGGATTTTTTGTTTTGTTTTGTTTTTTTAAAACCTAAGGTTAGCAAGATTACAAAAAGAAAAGGGAAAGGAAAAAAGGTAACTGCTTGCCTATTTTCAGTGGGGCTGCTATTGCCTCAGGTCCTTGGGAATCTAATAAAATAATATCATGTCAGAGAAAAAAGGCCCCCAGTTGTTGCAGAGGTGAACATGAGTAACTGTTCTGTGAGCAAAAAGTGAAGTGTGTGGAGAGAACAGTACACTGTCCATCCCACCCATAATACAACGCAAATCAGCAACAGCAGTAATGACAGGATGAGAGGAGGTTGCTTTATACTGAATCAGATCACTAGTCCATCTTAGTAGAATGTAGAAAATCTACATTTTTTGACTACAGCTCACAAAATCATTCAGCCAACCTTACAATGCCATCTGAGGGTTTTTTTTGGGGGGGGCGATCTGCAAGCCACAATATAGCTTTTCTAGGTAAACCACAGTTTACATAAATCAGCTGATCAAAATATCTTGGGCTACTGGTATCCCCCTTTCCCTCTTTATAGGAAAAAAAAGTATTTTTTTCAAGCTCTGAAAAAGAAACAGCTAGATACTAAAGGAATGTCTGAATAAAAAATATTTGGCTGCCAGGGAAAAGACAGTGAAGGTGTCTTAGTAGGGTGTTTCGAAGTCTGCGAGCAGCCATCCAGAAAGCCCTCTCCTGCATCCAGAAAACTAAATGTTTTCAAGGTCTTCACATAGCCTAGTAATCACTTTCACCAATGATGGGCAAAAGGCAGCCCATGGCTTACTTTTCCTACTTACTTTCTCTACTTAGAGAAACTGAGGACTGAACCAGAGACTTTCTGAATGCCAAACATGCACTCCACGCCTGAGCTGTGACCTTTCCTAAAAGAATCACTCTAATATGTGTTGTAACCATGAATCCATTCCTTCTTTTCTCTCATACGGAACCCCATGAAAAGTTAAGGCAATGGCCAAAACCAAGATGGAAATGTACAAGCAATGCAACAGCAAATGAAAGGGAAGGGTTTATAAAACAGAAGGATACATAGAAATAGGGGTAATGAATGAAATACCAGTAGGTGTTCCTGCTGAAAATGTCAGACACCTATGGAAATGTGAAGTGTCACAGGTTCTACCTTTAGTATTCCTGTGTTAGGAATAGTTTCTGTTCGGCATACCATTTTCAGTTTGCAGCTTTCCTTTTTGAGTGGTAAGGTCATTCACCACACGAGTCATCTCATCCAGTTTTGTTTTTGCATCGTTGAGATGGTCTTCCAAAGTGCGACAGAGTTTCTCTGCATTGGCCTAACAGAGTTGAGGGGGAAAAATGGTAATCACACATCCTTCCAATAAAAGTGCATTGCTTGCCTTTCCTGTCCCTTAAAAGGTCAATTTCTGACATTAAGTACCATTAATGGTGCACTTGCTTTCTTTATAACAGAAGAAAAAAAAATCTTGGCAGGAAGCAATGAAAAGCATGGAAGCTGAAACGTGATCCAGCCAGCATTCAGGCTACAGTCCTATAGCACAGCACTATAGAAACTGGCTTATGAACAGATAGCAAAAATGAGAAAGATACACTAATTTAAAAAGAACAAAAAAAACACTATGCCAGTAAAAGTGCCAGGATATTTTTAAAAAATCTTATTCTATTATGTAATAACAAAAAGCTGACTTATTATAAGGGACTATTAAAAACAAACTCCCTTGAAATAATTCATCATGCATTATAACTTCGAAGTATTATTTTAACAATTTTATACACTCTTACACAACAAGAAGCATAACCTGAGAAATAAGCTGCAGATATATTTCGTATACTGACAAGAAGCACAAAGATATTATTTTTCACAGTCAGTCTTTTACTGGAATAATACAAAAAAATGCAACCCCACTGAGCTCCTGTATGATAGTGGGTGGCAAATGGAAGGGAATCATCCATTTAATTAATAATAGCTTTGAAATATTGAACTGAATTGATGTGACGGGAAAACTTCACATTGATTTAAACAAAATTACACATCTGAGAGCCATAAACACATGGCTGCTAACCTCTTTTAGCAGTAGGGGGGAAATTAAATATCCCCAGAGGAATATTTTACAATTCTTCTCTATATCATTTATTAAAGGTAAGTGTGATGAAACCTTTCCAAAGAGGGTAATGTGAAAAACAGATTCCACCTGCATCCTCCACCCATCAGTATTAGATATTAGCTTTAGTTTTCTGAATATGAATAGACTGCTCTTCAGAGCAGTCTGTGAGTTGCTTTTCGTGTGTGTGGATCTCAGACTATCTACTGACAATTGCTAGTTATTAATGCACCAGAACATGAAGGAAATGCAAGCTCTAAGAGATGGTTTCTAGCCAAAGGTTAAAAACCTTTATTACAGAGTTTGACACATGGGCAGACTTATCACATAGTACTGCAGAGACTGAGGAACTCCTGTGTGCAGACTCTGTAGGAATTTATGCTGATGCATGCACTCAAAAGATTGAAGTATTATGCTCCGTTCTGAAGACTGCTGGAATGACAGTGGTAACCAGGGGCAGGGCAAAGATCTGCAAATCAGCCAGTAGAATTTGGAACAAGGAACTAGCAATTTGGAAAAAGGACTCAAGGTTTGCCACAAACGGATGCCTTATACACTTTAACCCAGGTATGTAAATCTTGGCATACTTCATCTTTGCATGTAAGAGAGAATAGCTTTTTTTAAAAATTATATTTGATGGATTAAACTCTTTCTCTCTCTCTTTCTTTCCTGCACTAAGTCCCCAAATGTGAAAACTCTCATCATGGTTGATCATTTTTTGATTAAGTACCTTGATGTGAGCATTCTTTACATCTCTAGTTTAAATGCTTTTAGGAATAATAGATAAAATTTGTGTAGGTGCTGAAGATGGAGTAGTAGACAAAGATGATGACTGTGTGATAGTGGTCATGATAATACCATTACAAGCACCGCCATCGTAATCATCATCCTGGGGTTAAAATCAGGAAAATCCCAGTATTTGGCACAATATGATGAATATTCTGTAGCTGGAAGGAGCATAGTAAGATGAGCAATGGCAAATTGTAAGTTCTTTGTGGAAGTCAGAGGCGGATCAAAGGAATGCCTTGGGGCTAACAAGTTGTGGGCAAGGCTGACTCTCAGGGCCAGGGTGAAGTGGGAGATTTTTTCCCCCATCCTCCTTTACACTATACACTCTACAGTCTCTGTTTTCATCCTTGCACTGATTATTGCTTATTTTATACTGCACAGTGACTTAACCAAATGATTCCCCCTCACTTTGTGAACAGAAAGCAGATAAGAAAAGGTTTTTAACCATATGAACTAAAAGCACACTCAGGATCTATTAAAATTTTAGCCAAATGCTTCTCTAAAAGCTGAGCTTCTATACAGCACTTAAAACACCACAGCATAGAGGGCTGATGGATTTCAGCTGGCCAAGATGAGATTTTACAGGAAGCAATACATGATGCTCATTGAAGGGGTTTGGTTCTAGCTGACCTAGATCAGACTAGTCCTTAGACTAAGAGGTGGCTTTACCTTTCCCTTGACCAGCTGCTCCATATTGGATGACAGGTCATCCACTTCCAGCTTCAGCTCACTTTTCTCCTTCTCCAGCTTTTGTTTGACCCTCTGCAGGTTGTCTACTTGTTCCCCAAGTTCTGCCATGCTGTCTGCATGCTTCTTCCTTAGTGTTGCAGCTGTTGCCTCATAATGCAAAGTGGCTTCCTCCAGATCCCGCCGCAGTTTCAGAAACTCTGCCTCCCGCTTCTTGTTCATCTCCAGCTGGGCTGAAGTGGCGCCCCCAGCCTCTTCAAGCCGCTCACTTAGCTCTTCCAGCTCTCGGGCCAGGTCTGACCTCTGCTTTTCCACCTTTGCTCGGGCAGCTCTTTCAGCTTCCAGCTCCTCTTCCAACTCCTCTATGCGAGCCTGTCAGATAGAGAAAATACACAAATGTCATGCCACAGTGCCCTCACTTAAAAATGTTGGAAGTGATGGGGCCTGTCTAGTGTTAGGCTAGTAGGGAAAGCAGGCAAGGTGGTGGCATTCTACTGACAGTTACATATGGACTAGGGTAAGGAAGAACATTGTGATGACCTCACAGTGTTGTTAAGACTGCAGCCCCCACATTACTCACTATTTACTCCTGTGGCTTGAGCTGCTAGGAGCTGCAGTCCAATAACTTCTCAAGGGCCACAGTTTGCTCATCCTTGGCCCTACAAGAATAACTTACACAAGCGGTGCCAGGTTATGGAATGCACAAGTGTAATCAAATGACTGGATTTGACATCTGTCCCAGGATGAAAATAGGCTTCTGCAAGTGGCAGAAGTTTTGTGCTAGGAAAATGACATCTGTGTGATTAATCTTAGTGAACCCTCCCACCTGTCAGAAGCTGAACGGCCCTCCATACATGTGGGTCAGAACATTAATCATTATTAGAGCTAGAAATTACAGTTCAGTGTAACAAGATTTATTTACCTAATAAAATCTTCCCAAGACATCAAAATGAAGTGTTACCACACTTACCGGGAATAAATTTCACTGAATGTAGCTTTACAGTTTGTTATGAATGTTTTTAAAAGAGCCATATTTGGAAAACAAGGTAGGGTCATACTGAAAGTAATGCCTGTGTGCCATTTTCTCTGAAACTATTATGCCAAAAATGATGCTATTACACCAGCAGATAGAGCAACTCTTACCACATGACTGACGTAATTTCTGTATTTCTAGGTATCGCATAACCATGGATATGAAGCAGAAACAAAGAGCAGTCATTGAATTCTTGACCAAGGATAGATGTACTGCTCCCAACATCCATAAAAGGTTCAGAAACGTGTACAGTCAGCCTTCCATCACCACAGATCCTGTATGCATTTATTCAACTAACCATGGCTTGAAAACATTAAAAAAAAATCCACAAAGCAAACTTTGATTTTGCCATCTTATATAAGGAATGTCATTTTACTACACCATTTTATATAATGGGACTTGAAATTTTAGTATCCATGGAGGGTCCTGGAACCAAACCCTAGTGGATACCAAGGGTCTATTGTATAGTTAGGTGACAATTGATGAGAATAAAGTGTGAAAATGGATTAAAAAGTTTAAAGAAGGCAAAATCAGTATTGAAGACAAACCATGTAGCAGAAGTCCATCTACAACAGTCACTGATGAAAACCAAAATGTCCAAGAATCAGTCCATGGAGTGGTGGCACTCCATCTCCTCTAGACTAAAGAAATTCAAGAGCCAGTAATCAGTACAGAAGATTATTGTGAATGTCTTCTGGAATGACAAGGGCATGATTTTGCTTGATTTCCTTCAGTATGGGACAGCAACTGTTACACTGTATCACTCTGGAAATTTCAACAAGCCATCCGTAAGAAAAGACCACAGAATCAGCTGAATGCAATCCAGTCACACCACAATAATACACAACTCCAAAATTCTTTAGCAACATCACAGGTCCTTGAACAAATGGGATGGTCAGTGCTGCCACATCTGCTTACAGCCCGAATCTGGCATCTTCAGACTTTCATTTGTTCAGTTGGATGAAGGAAAACTTTCTGGGGACAGAGCTCTAATGATGAAAGCAAAATGGAAGACACTATCAGATATTGGACCAGGAAGTCCCTGAAAGAATTTTTCCGAAGTGGATTTGATGATGGGTTCAAAGGTGGTGCAAATGCATCAGCACTGGTGGAGACTTGAATGGTACCATGTTGTAGACAAAGAGTTACTTTACACATGTATGTAGCTGTATATGTCTCCTATTGTTAAGAGAGGCATTACGACCTGACAAGCATTACTTTCAGAATGACCTCGTAGAAGCAGAGTGTTATGTTACTATTCTCTGCCACCTTACAACGAAGGAGGAGTGAGTGGTTAAGGCAATATTTTGTGGCCCCCTGCCCATGTTTCACTTCTGGACTGGAACTGCCAACACTGATTAGTCACACATTCTGCCCCCAGAACTGCAGAATTATTAATGGCACATCCCACACCCTCCAGAGAGAAACAGAGAGCAACTCTGGCAGCTGCAAAACCAAGGAGGTCATAGAACCTCCATGGATCAGCAGCCAAGGGGACTGTTTTATCCCTCAAAGAATTCTTCCTTCTGTACAAACTTCAGTGCTAATGTTACACATCAGTGCAGCTCACTTATTCTTCCTCTGAAGTACAGCCTGTTTGTTTACAAATTCACAAGCCCCTAGATGTCACCAAGGACATTACAGTCAAAGACAAATGCTTTTTCTCCCAGCTGCATCAAGGATCTGCTGTGTACAATCTAGTTTTGCTTCCCTTCTTCTTATCTCTCTGTCCTTTGCAAGTGTCAATCATTGTGTTTTATGAATATCAATCACATAATCAAGCTTGAGAATAGGATTGCTTTCTTGTTGCCAATAGCGTCTATTTCAAGTCTGGCAAGATAAGCCCAGTGCTTTAAGGTGCTGAACCATATTGTTCAAACAGGGGCAGCAACTTGGACAGTTCCTTTAAAGTTCAGATTAAACTCTGGTGCAGATTCACCGTCTCCACTGACATCAGAGCCAACCACTTCCTGCTTTTCAGATTGTTTCACTGTTTCTCTTATTTCATACCCCATGCTCTAAAACCTTTTTCTTCTTTGGGGCAACATATTGATCCATGTATAGTCGAGATCTAAAATTTGCTACCATGGAATGATACTCATTCACATGGATAGATTAAAACAGAACTAGACCAATTCATGGAGACCTGACTTACCAGTGGTTACTGAGCATGATGGCTAAGTTGTTCAGAGACAGTTTGCTATTGACTACCAGTTTCTGAGAGGCAAACAGCCAGGGAAGAACTGCTTTCTCCATGCTCTGTTCTTGGGTTCCTGAAAGCATTAAGATCAATGGTTCCCAATCTTAAGATTCCAGATATTTTGGGGCTACAATTCTTATTATCCTCACCATCAGCCACATGGTCTGGAGTGATGTGATTGAAATCCAACAAAATCTGAATGCCCAAGCCTGGGAATTACTTATCTAGACAAGAACATCACAAAGTTGTATCCTCCACATCTGATGGATAATGGATGCCATATTCTCACAGCTAGCTGTACATAGGGCATCAGTTACCTGGAGCTCTTTTATCTTCTTCTGGAGCTGCATCACTATGGCCTGCTCATCTTCAATCTTAGAGTTCATCTGATTGATTTCAAAGTCTTTCCTGTTAATGTAAGAGATGCTTACTTGAAAGGTGATACATGAGGGTGATTTGTTAACATAATTTGATTTGCTTTCAGGGCAGGAATAACATCTCAGAAGCAACTGTTACTGGTACTCATCAAAAGTCCTTAGGAAACAGCTAGGTGCTACATAAAGCCAAAATGGACTTGTAGTCTATGCAACACAGAGATCCTATACCTTTAAGAATTCTGTTAGCAAGAGGAATTGGTTGTGTTAAGCTTCCTACATTTTGATCTGCCTGTAATGCATAATCATCTGTAAAATGATACAATATGGAAACCACTCTAGGTCAAAAAGGAAGGAAAGCAGCACACTGGAGCATGGAAGGTCTAATCTGGTTTTCTGTTCTCTATTACATGTGCATTAAATCCACTAGAAGGCAGCAACCTTCATCCCTCTTCCTCCTAGCTGTCTTGTTAATAGGATTGTTCTTGTGTACCTTCAAGTTGTTTCCAACTTATGGACCCTAAGGCAAACCTATCACAGAGTTTTCTTGGCAAGATTCATTCAGAGAGCTTTGCCTTTGCCTTCCTCTGAGCCTGAGAGCATGTGACTTGCCCAAGGTCATGCAAGGGGATTCCGTAGTTGAGTGGGAATTTGAATCCTGGTATCCAGAATCATAATCAAATGTTTATACCACTACATCACATTGGCTCTCATTTGTTAATAGGTTCTTTCTTCTTGTATTCTAATGTTACATTAGCATTAGAAAGCTACAAATGTTTTGCCTTATAAAATCAGATATTATCTGTGCAAGGAATTGGTGGTGAATTGTAGCTTAATAGATATTGTTGGATTACAGTTCCCATATTCCTATATCACTAGGTATTCTGGCTAGAGTTCATAGGAACTGCAGTCCAACAACTTCTGGATGGCCACAGGTTGCCTGCCTCTGCTTAAGCCACCTTACTTCTTTAACTTTTCTTCCAGTTGAAGCTTATCATTCTCCAAATCCATGACACTTTCTTGAGTCAGCTTCAAATCCCCTTCCAGCTTTCGTTTGGCTCGTTCCAAATCCATCCTCACTTTCTTTTCTTGCTCAAGAGAGCCCTCAAGCTACAGAAATGCAAAGGGAAAAATTAGCCCTTCAATATTTCAAGTACTTATTGGATCACACACTTTGACAGCACCTTAATGTTTTGTAAGCCATACTAAAAAAAAGAAGCCCCTTAGAGTTCTATGATCATCTAGAGAAGGCTCTTCTCTCTGTCTCACCACCTTCCCAGGCCCATCTGGTGGGAACAAGGAAGAGTGCCTTCATGGTGGCTGCTCCCAGATTTTGGAACTCCTGCCCTGGGAAGGCCAGGATGTCCCTGTCTTTGTTCTCTTCCCGTCAGCCAGTCAAAACATTTCTATGTAATCAGGTTTTGAAAACTGTCTGGGCTGGGATTTTTAATGCTTTGTGTCGCTGTTTTTAAGCAGTGTATATGATCTCTTAATGAATGTCAATATGTTTAGTGTTCAGTGTTCTCTAATGCTTAATTGGTTTTTAAATAACTCTTGTATTTATACTTTTATTAATGATTTTGTACACAGTCGGTCCTGAACTTTTTGTGGGTTCAACTTCTGGTGAATTTGATTATTCATGAGTTTGTTAACTGCTGCTTCAATAGCAATGTAGCTATAGTTATCATAGAATCATAGAAATGTAGAGTTGGAAGAGACTACACAGGCCATCCAGTCCAACCCCCTGCCATGCAGGAACACCCTCAAAGCACTCCTGACAGATGGCCATCTAGCCTCTGCTTAAAAACCTCCAAGGAAGGAGATTCCACTACACTCCGAGGCAGCATATCCCACTGCTGGACAGCCCTGACTGTCAGGAAGTTCTTCCTGAGGTTCAGGTGAATCTCCTTTCCTGCAGCTTGAATCCATTGCTCCTTATAGTTGTAAGTTGTGATAGCACTGTACTGTAATGACAGGGAGCAGCTCCTAGGGCTGTTGGTTCTTCCTTCTTCCCTCCCTGTCCTTTTCTTCCTGTTCAGCAGGCTGGCTTTGGCTGGTCCTCTTCTGGTACTAGCCAGAAGTGGGGAATCATGAAGGACTGTCCAAAAAGGGACTTGTGAACATGGAAATCAAGCCCTGTGAGGATCTAGGGCTTTTTCTAGGAGAAGGCTTGGAGACTGGCAGAAGTCATGGGTTCCTCAGAGGTGGAAGCATTGTGGTGACAAAACAGCAAAGGTAGTAAAGGGTGGAGTTGCTACTATGCTACACTTGATTCAAAAATCTCCTTCAGTGTTGTCCTCTTTCCGTCCCTTCTCTTCGAGAAGGATGAAGACACTGAAGGAGTTTTTGCAGCATCAGATTCTGTAGCATGCATGTTGGGGGGAGGGGACTAGAGATATTTGCAGTTTTTCCATTTTGGTGGGAATCCTGCATCCCTAACTCCTGCAAAAGTTGAGGACCCACTGTAGTTTTTATCTGCATTGTTTTCAAGTATGTTGTTAGCTACCTTGAGTCCTAATTTTGGGGAAAAGTGGGATATAAATGAATTAAATAAATACATAAATCAGAGCCCTCTAGTTTTTCTTGGTGTGTTCCAGTTGCCTTCTTTCACCAAAAGTATTGTGCTGGTCATGATACCAAGAAACTATGCAGGGGGGAACTCTACCCATGTCCTTCCTAGTCATATGGAATACAAATGAATTGTATCCACTCACTTTGTACATACTTGGCCATGGTCAACAATAGATCAAATTTTATTCAAGATTTAGACTGAAATACTGAATGGTGGAGATGTAGCATGAATGTTCAACACGTGGAACCATGCTGCATTTCCCCTCTTGTCCCCGAATGACATTTTAGTTGCAGAAGCTCCCCTTCATTTCCATTAAGGGACCAGCTGAGACCAGGTGGCATTGGAGAGGCATCTGCCATATGACCTTATAACCAGATGCAGAATGATGATGCCATTTGCCAAGCTCTCCAGAGGACTCACAGAGTTTTCAGCAGATGATGTCACTGTTCTGCATCTGGCAAGAAGATGCCTCTCTGATGCCACCTACACTCTAACAATCACTTTATGGCCATGGAGTTGTGGGGAGCCTGCAGCTAAAAGTTTGATGGGGCACAATTTTGGTCATTGCATGAGGTTGACAGAGAATTCCAACTTTCACAATGACTGAAAAAGTGATTTACAATGTTGTAAATTGGATTTACATAATCTAAGTCTCTAATAAGATATTCAAAAACAAAAAACCACAAACCCCAACCTATCGTTGTTCCCCAACACAGTGCTCTCTAGATATGCTAGATTACAATTCCTGTCATCCTTTGTGTGCATGGTTGCCCATGATGGCAGCTACAGTCCAACACATCTAGAGGGTACCCAATTGGGTATGCAAACTTACATCATCTACTTGCTGTTCCAGTTTCACTTTAGCTTTGCTTAAAGTGTTGACTTTGTCCTCCTCTGCTTGCAGGTCATCCAAGGCCTGCTGGTGAGCTTCCTGCAAGGACTTCTTTTCTTTTGTAAGCTTACTGATGGTTTCATCAAGTGCTGCCATTTCCTCTGTCAGATTTTTAACCTGTGGAAGATGAAAAACAAAAGATGGAGGTCTTTGTAAAGGTCATTTTAAGCCAGAGTTTTTTCATCACAGGCTTAAAATGATTGCCTGCACTGCAATTGTACTAAACTAAGTGCTATGTATCAGTGTGGGACTGGCTCCCACAAAGACATTCTATATAATGGAAGAAATGCTAGGTTTTCTTCAGCAGGGGCTTGCTTGAGATCACATCAAGATGGGAAACAAAGGAAATCAGCTAGCATGTTGGAACATGGAATGCCTAATCTGCCCTTCTACTTTTCATTTTTGTTATCATGGGGTTTTCTGGGGCTGAGAGTGTGTGATGCAACCAAGGTCACCCAGTGAGTTTCCATGGCTGAGTGGGGAATTAAACCCTGGTATATAAGGTTGTAGTCTAAGGCCCTTTCCGCACAAGGTTGATACATTGCAGTACCATCGTATTGTCCCTTTTACATCTGCATATTAAATCGGTTTGACGTTGTTCTCTCCTCTGTGGTTCTGCACGAGTTGAGGTCTTAGCGCTGTTAACATTGACGTTAAACCGATGTATTGTAAAAATGGGAAAACTCCAATGTAAACAACCCAAACCAGTTCTGCTGCGTTTTTTCCTACATGCAGAAGCGTTACATCGATTCACACACTTGCGCTAAAACATAGCAATGGTTTCTACAACCTTTTTTTTTAATTGACCAATCAGTGATGGCGGGGT